>JAEIGQ010000559.1:0-12705 GCA_018904275.1 Lordiphosa clarofinis
AGCCTGGTTTTAGCATTTGATAAGTAAGTGCAAAAGTGTGTAACAGGGAGAAGGAATAATTCCTCATATAGTATGGCATACAGTAGCGGTACAGAGTATATTATAGTCGACCTTGACCGACTTTCTCAATCAAGAAAATTGTTGTCCAGAACTTTAATTCTTACCGTAAAGACTGCTGTAGGTGTCTGGTATCTGAGTGACAAAACGCACGTGTAAAACAAATATCTTCTTGACTTGCTCATAAATTTCTCCTAGATCTTATTTAACAATATATTTGTTATATATACTTATCGACGGTCTAGCCCACATCTCTCTAGCTCAAATAAATGCAGTTCAATATTGCCGTAAAAGGCTGCTTAATCTAATCTTTCCTTGCAGTGGTAGCCAGCGTTAACACAGTATCCATTCCTGCCTAAAGATTACTACCATCCATCCATTTTGATCTCTGTTGAGATCTACCATACCAGTAAATGCCTAGGCCACGTTTACTATTTAGTTTAAAACACAGATTAAGCTTAAGTTCGGTTTATTGGAGAGTCTTTATTGGAGTCTTTTTTACATTTAGTCACCAGCATTAATGTTGTAGTCAAAGCATTGTATTAAACCCTTTACTCGGTCTTTGATACACATAATTCTGAGGTTAAGGTGACCTCCTCATTTAAGCCTCCTGGGTTCACACCGCGCTTGTTGTACCTCAAAAACAAAATAATCCAGAATTTTCAAAAAATCTCAGAAAACAGGTTCGTAAATAGATTTCGCGCTTTACTCTTCTGCTCGTTCTGAATTTTAGTCGATCAATGGGCAATGCTATGCTGTTTACCTCTCACAATACAGGATCAATATTCGCAATGTTCCAAAACAATTCTAGGCTTTCTTTAACTCTAAACGTTAGTCGAATGCTTTTAAAGAATAATACATAATCTTCCGATCTTAATGTCGCTAATCTATTTGCCTTCTTTTTTCAGACGACTTACTCATGACAATCCTAGCACTGTTTTTCTTCTCCATATTGTTACTCTCTACCTCGCGAATAATATTTTGTTTTTTTTTTTAAATGAATGTGACATTTTGTAAGTTTGCCTACATTGTACCTCTTTTTCTGGTGGTCCTGACAACGTCTACTGTTCTGGAGCTTTGTGCTCACCTATTACCTACAGAGAGGGAAAAAGAGTTCAGAAACCGAGTTGCCTTCAACAAGATGGTTTCTAAATTCTTCAGAATGTTTCTGGAATGAGTAAAGTTGTTCTCCAATCGGATAATATTTGCTTTAAGGTTATTCTTCATGTGGGAAAATTTTTCATCGATTTTATACTTTGTACCGGAAGGTACATAGAGTATATTAAGTTTGTGCAAAAGTATGTAACAGGGAGAAGGAATCATTTCTGACCCTATAAAGTATATATATTCTTGATCAGCATCAACAGCCGAGTCGATATAGCCATGTCCGTCTGTCCGTCCGTCTGTCCGTATGAACAAACAGATCTCAGAGATGGTAAGAGATAGAGGTTTGACATGTATGGGACAAATGCTTCTTATACTTGCAGGCAGATCAAGTTTATTTTCAATTTTTGCCACGCCCCCTCCCGCCCCCGCAATTTTGAAAAACCGTTATATTTCCTACAGTTTTAAAGATAGACGTTTTGTACCTTCTAGAGATAGTTAGTAATTAGCAAAATGTATCGAATTGCCGAAGAAATGATAAAGATCGGATGAGCAGTTCTCGAGTTATGAGCAAAAAAGTTCATCCACTCCTCCCCACCCCCTCCCACCATCACAACTAACACCGCACAATCTTAGAGAGAGAGAGAGAGAGAGAGTGATAGAGAGAGACCTTGAGATGAGCGCAGCACCAGCATTGCATTCAGCTTCTACTCCAGGTACAGAGTATGTTATAGTCGGGCTTGACTGACTTTCTCACTTGTTTTTAACTGTTGTGTTCTATTTTCCAGTGTTGAAATTTGGCTATGTTCAATTGCTTTGTGATGAAATAGATTATGTTGAGATTGTATATATGTTGAAATATCTTGTGTTATAATTGTACTGTGTTGAATTTGTTAGTGTGTAATTGGTTTTGTGTTGAATAGACGTGGAACTGAGAGGGGGTATAAATCTTTTAAACTTCTCTCAATAAATCTTATCAGTGCAAATTTGGAAATTCAAAATGGAATTCCTTAAAGCATTTGAAGTCTTCCAAGCTCGCTTCATCCACCTTCTTAAAACATTCTGTTCTCAAAAAAGACCTAAAACCCCCCCTCCCCGCTAAGGTTATCACATCACTCGTGTGTGTGTGTGTGTGTGATCATCAACACAAAAGAATGTTGTTGCCTGCTCCGTAAAGCAATTATGATCCGCTAGTTTTAACTATATTTTACTTTTAGTTAGCTTTGGCTGTGCTCATGGCCAACCAATCTTTGCGGGATTCTGGCCACATAATGATTTGTGGTTGGTGTTGTTGTTGTTGTTTGTCGCTTGTGTCTCTCTCGTGTGGCTTTTTCCCAGTGGGGGAGTTCCACTTATGCAAAATGATGCAGAAAATACAGAGAAAAGTGAAATGTTGATTGCTTGGTGCAAATTATGAAATTAGTATTATGTGAAATGGAGTTAAAAGTGTGATTAAAGAAACATATACACATACACATACACATACATACATAAAAAGGCATCAAACATTAAAACATAACGCATAAACCAGGCACAAGAGACAATGAAAGTAGCCAAAGTTTGTGTCTGTGTTGGCAATTAATAGCATTTCAAGTTGAATTCGCGTCTCTGTCAGAGCCAGAGACGCTGACAAAGATATCAACAGAGAGTAGGAGTCGGAGTCGGAGTCGGTGTCTGTTTTCCAATTGAGCAAACACCACATCAAAAAAAAAAAACACACAAAAAAAAACAAGTGAAGAGTGATTCCCGCCTGGAGCAAAGGGGGTAAACCATTTGATACCCTTGCAGAGAAGATTATGTAGGCCTTTAAGAAGTATTTATTTAAGTCTGAAAAAGTGTTTCAAATCGATTTATTCTGGAAACTATGAGAATGGTGCTCTGCGTAAGGCCTAACATGCTACCCTGTTCTTGTTTGGAATGTCACTTAGTCCTGAGCTTTGGACTATCAGATACAGTTGGGGCGGGAGGAGATTCTAGATGTTCGAGCGCAGACCTTCCTGCCACACTGTATCGAAGGTCTGCTGGATGTCAAGGTAGACTACCACTATATACTCGTTTCCGTCGTACCCTTCGAGGATCTAATTGTTCGGGAGTTCCATGGCTCAGTTGGTAGCCAAACTTGGTATGGCTTTCCCAATAGATCGTACATCGAGCCTTTTTCGCATTCTTATCTTCTGCGATAAAAAAAAGGTTTTCTGGGTAGTTACATGGTGGAATTAATAAGGTGAAGCCGAGCGGCACAGAGCTCTTTCTGTGTGTGAGGCCATAAGCGAAATGTCAATCAAATGTTCTGTAGTCTATTTCTGTCTCACAGGCATACATCGATTGGGCCTCAGCAGAAGCTGATGGCTTCACCTTATGAATTCCACCTTGGTAAGTTGTATGTCATGGCTGCAATAATATTTGTGAGGCAGCAGATAAAAGTTGTCTATTTATTTATTCAGGTTTGACAAAGTTCTGTCAACATTACAGGATACGATTCAAGAAAGACAGTCAATTATTTTTTACATCTAACATAGAGAAGAGTAAGTAGAGAAAAGATGTTAGTACAAATTATAATTAAGACACAAATTTCGGAAAAAATCGGAGGGAAATTTCTAGTGAAACGCAAAGGAACCGCAAGATATATTTGTCATAACAGACCACAAGAATCCAACATCACCTGATAAAAGTTTGTGAATGGTTCTTAAGAAAAGGAAGATCAGTTAAGGGTAGTCTATGCTCATATGTTGGAAGAAGTTTGGTGGTATCCCAGTTGAGGCCGCGAAGGGCAGAAACCATATGGTCGAAAAAATAAAGCTGTGGGTGATAAGAAATCATTCATTTACACTTTTCAGTGTTTAGTGTGTGCAGCTTTTTTTCAACCAACGAGCTTAAAAGCTTTCCATTATCTGCCGAGGCTTCTAAAGTCGGCAGCGGCCGAGAAAATCAATCAAAGCAGAGTATAAAGCTTTTAAAAGCTTTCTCTTTTCGTAGTTTGAGTGTCAAATAGAAAAACAGAATGATTCGGTCTTATAAAAGCGCTCTTGATTTTATTTGATTCGGTCTAGAATTTCGTTAGAACGAATCGCTCTTGGAAAAATCTTACTTTAAGTACAAATCATTCTTAAATTCGAAATTGATGGTAAAAACTCAAATATAGAAATGAAATTCTTGTTTCAAGAATAAAACGTTTTAATAAAATCATTTCGTTCTTGATGTAAAAACGAGCTTTAACTTTAAGTACAAATCGCTCTTAGCTAACATAAATAAGTCTAGACCATGCTTATTTTGAGCTCTAAAAGTTCCTAAAAAAAATCCCGAATCGTGTTTAACATATCCAAAACATTCTTATAGACAAGAATTTTGGCATCCCGATCAAGAAATTCCATACTTAAATCCAGAATTTCGTGAAAACTGAAAATTCCTGACTTAAGTACGGAAATTCTTGGCATTTCTCGCAGTGTACACGATTATTTTCTCAGCTGCCAAAGGCAACTTCTCTGCTTGCGATGCCGACCCCTACTTTAAGACCACCTTTACCTGAAATTATGTATACCCCATTTCACCGCTTAAAAATCCCAAGCGAACAAAAGTCCCTCGCTGTCGCCGCCAGCCTGTCTTATTAGCCATGGCACTTAGAATTGTCATTGCGGCGCACGCGCACCCATCTGTAGAGAAAGCAACTGTCAGCTCTTGCTCAGCTTCAGCTTCCACTGACGTTTGTACGGAAAACCGCAAGCGCAGCCAAGTTCGTTGCCAAAGTCTTTTGTTCTGCCAGCAAATTGCGTACTGCAAAAGTTTTGGCCAAGATGTGTGAAACAAATCGCATTAACAGACACGCGAAACTAAAGTTTCGGTTTCAATTCTTTCAGCTAGGGCCATTGGCTCCGCCCTCCCCACCCCACACCGCGGTACTTCACATATATAAAAATATAATTATTTCTTTTTTTTTATATTTAAAAACGCATAAAAACAAAAAGCCCACGAATTATATACATATAAGTATATCTATATATATGTGAAGAAAATGAGCTGCTTGGCAATTAATAGACCATGAACATTTGCTAGACAAAAGAAAAATTGCAGGCGGCCAACTCAAGTTGAAGTTAACACTTTAACAATGTGCATTTATCAGGCAGAGAGACGACAGAGAGGAAATTTCAAAAGTTTGAATAATATTTGCAGCGAAATGTTGAAGACCGGTTCAGGAGGCAATCCCAAGATTACCATACTGAGCTGTGTAAGTAAACTGTCAAGAGGAACAACAACATTTGTCTGTTTTTTCAATTAGAAAGAAATATTCAACTTAATTACCCTGAGAAGCCTCAAGCGAAGGAATAAGAAACTTTGTCAAATGATCTGGACAGAGTTAATAAAACTAGCCAGATATTTGGTACACAAATATAAGTAAGAGAACTGTGTGGGTAATCCAGATTCTGTCGCTTTAACCTGTAGGATGCCCTCTAGAGCGCATGAAGAGGTATCCAGACTGTTGCTGGTTGCCCAAATTTCGGTATCAGGGTTATTGACTTTAATATTTTAATTAAATGGATTCTTTAATTAAAGAGCTAGAAAATAAAGAATTTGTGACAAATACATAATGAACGACTTTTTCTTTTTGCTTCATTATGAGGAACTCAAAGATGGCCTAAAGATTACAATGTCTTAAAGGTTTCAGTGAACTATTATTGTAAACAACAAACAATAACCATATGTTACATTAGCTGTTTCTGAAACACAAGTATCAGCCAAATTTGTGAAAGAAACTCCCCCGATTACAGCCCTGATTATATCAACTCAGCTCGTTATGCTTATACTTTATGTAGTCTGGACAATTTAATATACCCTCTGCAATGGTATACAAAACATCTAAGAAAGTCGATTACTGTATTATACTCTGTACCTGGAGTAGCAGCTGAAAACAGCACTGCTGAACAATAGATAACGCCACTGCTTGCATTGAACTATGAGGAATTTTCAAAATTGATCAATAGATGACGCCACTACTGCCAGGATTGTGGCATCCCCGTTCAATACAATATCGATATTTATGAATGCTATCGATATGAGTCGTGTGACATCGCTGACCAGAAGACTCTGCCCGCGCTTTCGGCCGTCGTCGGTTTGATCGAATTTAGTGCTCTGTATTTAGCATGTAGTTAGAAACACGCATAACTACAGGGTATGGCAGTCCCAGTTCATCCAACTCCAATCCCAGATCCAGTTCATCTATCTGGTTCACACATCCCCTCGTTACTGCCGCCTTCTATGGATCTTTCATCTTTAACTCACATATACACAGAATTATCTCTCAGCCATTGTGTTTCACTCATTCTTACTGGCAACACGCCGTCTCTAATAAACAGAACCTAAACTTAATCCGTTTCCAAAAAACTAAGCACATTTTTTTTAAGCGCGGCCGTGAAACCGAATATATCCAATTGAGTTATTAGTAAATGTGAAATTTGCTTACATTAGTCAAATTTGTTACTTTCCCTATGAAAATTCGATCAAATATAGTGTTTTTAACCACTTTGAATTTGTTGGCCCAGGTTGACCTATCAAAACTCTATCTCTTACCATCTTTAAGAACTGTGCGTTTATAAAGACGGACGGAGGGAGAATCTGCAAGGCTCTTCCACTGAATAAGCAGCCTTAATAACAAAGTTCATTCCACCACCTCCGGAACTCAAGCTAGTCAGCTATGCAGACGACTGCACCATCCTAGGATCGGATAGGGATTTCAACAAGGTAGTTGAGAGTTTAAACTTCTACCTCCCAACAGTTTCAGAAACCTGTCTCTCTCCCCAATCCAGCTCAACTATTTTCACTACCTGGACCAAGATAGTGAACACGCAGCTCAATGTCACTGTGGACGGAGGACAAATTCCCACTATCAAATACCCAAAAATTTTGGGAGTGACCTTTGACAACCTCTTCTTCTTTGCGAGGCACGCCGAGAACACAGCCCACAAAGTTAAAGAGAGAGAAATAGGGCCCTCAAAGCCATAGCTGGAAGCTCCTGGGGAAAGGAGAAGGAGACACTGCTGGTCACATATAAGGCAATAGGGAGTGTGCAGTGCGACTAGGCGACACCAGCATGGAGCGCAGCCATCAGCGACACACAATGGGGAAATCTCTAGCGTGCCCAAAATGCTGCTCTAGGCACCATTACTGGATGTCACACCATGGCCCAAGATCATCTGCATGAAGAAACCCACATGCTCTCAAAGCAATTCCTTACAAATGGCTTGCAAATGGACCATCCAAAACATCTGGCCCTCCAAGTCCCTCTGCCCCCAAGAACCAGCAGACAGGATCTGAGAACTCATCTGCCAGACGTACTCACCCACACCGCCAACTCAACGCAGATATCAGAGGCAGAGGCCATCAATGTGAAAAACTCCATCCATCACAGCACGGTGACTGCAGCCATAAATTGCCTAAAACCAAACGTTGTCCTGGGAGTGTGCTTAGAAGCACACGGACAACACTGGCTCAGCTCAGATCAGGATACTCGGCGACGCTAAACAGCTACCTAGCGAGGATAAGCCCGGCGGTGACTGACACATGTCCCAAATGTGGCATGAAGCACCTCTTCGACTGCCCAGCTGACCCGACAATCCTGACGCCTCTCCACCTCTGAACTGACCCCATCCAAGCAACCAGATTCCTCTTACTAGACCTAGAAGACTCTGATGACAACACTTTCTAACCTCCTACACCACTCTCCCCCAAATTTTCTCTTTTCCAAAACTATCCTTTTTTCTAACCTTCTAACTATTACCCCAAAAACATATACAACAACAACAACAAAGTTCACTCCTGTTGTTTTTGATGGTAAGTTGTTACGTTGGTTCTGTGAAATTCCCAGGGGTTGAGTTAGGCCATCTTTTTTGTTGCAGTTAAACCATGTTTATCTCAGCTGTGCTCCTACGCGTTTCGCTAGCTTTGCTGCCTTCTTCAGGGAGTCTGTTTATCTGTTATTCCTTTGCTTGGCCTGAATTGAGGGGTGACAGCTCAAACTTCTAGTCGGTAGTGTTCCCCCTTTGTTTTCAAAAGTTAAATAAATTTAAAGTTTAAGCAGATGGTGGTAAAATTAAATTGCCCACAACAACCATTGAGTACATTACTTAATAGATTGACAGATCGAGTCTAATAATTTTTTGAACAATATGCGAAAGTATTAAATACATCTTGTAAGCAACGAAGCGCGCGGGTCTGCAAGTAGTCCATAAAATTCCTTTCTATGCTACGGTACAACTCTTTATCGAGACCAACATTTTTTCCGAGATCCACATATTGATCATTAAGTTTCCCTAAACTTCTGCACACATTTCTTCCTAGTTTCATGGTAAGCCCAATTGATTTCAATACAGCAGCGAGTCGGGGTTCAAACCAAAATCTTCTGTTAAGGGGTCTTAAACATTACAATCGATTCTTACCCTCGGACCGTTATTTCGTCTAATTTCCATAGCAGTTAAATTGTCATAAAACTTACCTACAAATAAAAGTCGTTATAAACTTGTTGTATATTCCTTTAAAAAATTCTGTGGGGCTTATTTTGGTAATTCCTTTGACTACATTTTCTTCATCAGATTAAGCACAATAAAAAAAACAAAACAAAACTCGACACACACACACACTTAATCACACACACACACACGCAAAATCATTTGATTATCAGGATTAATTTGGTTACTTTTTTTGTTGTTGTTGTTTGTATTTTTGTCGATTATCCGAAACGTCAAAAGGCGTTAAATCATGTAAGAAATTTGCGCGTCGCAACAATCCGTCAAAACACGTTTCCCAGTTACAACCTAACAGCGGAATGATTTGGCCAAATCTGCAGCCAAGCCAACGAAGCCCCCTTTACAGCCGGCAAGAGAGTGCAACAACAGCAGCCAGAGAAAGAGAGTGTCAAAAAGACACACACCCAGAGAGAGAGAGAGAGGCTTTCTCTTGCTTTGAATACCCTACCACCTGATGATGTATGGGAACAACTGGGTTTTTGTTTGTCTTCTGATGGCTAAGATTTCAATTGGTCTGCTGGAATGGCTAATCATGTGGTTTATTGACTCAAAAGAGTGACAAATTTTATTAGGAATAATAAACTTACAAATTGGGTAATAACTTTTGCCTCTTTTGGACATGACAGAGATGTGGTCGTTAATGCGATCCCTTGATTGGGTTTGGTCTGATTAGCTACCGTTTTCATACTGTGTACCGAAGGAGCATAGAGTATATTACCATTAGGTATATTTAATATATATTCGCCAGAGACAAAGTTGACGCTTTTAATTTGGCCAAAAAAAGATTTGAATGTTCGGGCATGTTTCATATCTGTACAGAAATTCTGCGCATCAAATACTTATTCTAAGAACACTTGAAGATAAGAAAATTAAGCGTTATAAAAGATTTTAGATTTTTTTTACATTTAAGCAAAAATAAGAAAAATTAAATAAGATCCCAAAAAAATCATTTTCACAATTGGCGTCCTTAGTTTGCGGTCTTATTTCATTTCTTTTTTTTTTTGGGGACTTATTTCATTTTGAAATTTTATTTAGGAAATATTGCCCCAAAAAATGAAATTACACCCCAAATTTGAGAAAAAATCGTTATTTTTGGATTCCATTAAAATTTTTGGGGCCTTATATTATTTATTTTAAGACCCTATTTCATATTTTGTAGAGCCGAATGCTCCAAGGCAAAAAAATCACATCTTTATACTAAAAATTACAAAATGTTCAAAAAAGTTGAGTTTTTTTAAACAGGACAGACTTTTACTGGGACTTGAACTCGGCACCTCGAAGATTGAAACACATTCGACTATCATCTATCAGTCGAAACCATACTTTAAGAATGAACGCAGTTTGTATTTTTACGAATGTGATAACGACTGTTTCTCTCTCTCTCTTTCTGTGAGAGCGTGTCCAGCGCTATTCTCTCAAAGTTTGTTTCCTCTCATTCCCCTTGCCTTTTAGAACCAAATTGAAAACATATGTAGCTCGATTCAAATAGCGATGAAGGGGATGAAGTCAACATTCCTGAAAGTATTTTGTTGAGTTTTTAAAATTTTAAAATTATTCCGGGGGTCCTCCATTGTATCCTTTTAACCGAATTTTAAAAATATTCAGGTTTGCTTATCGTTAAATTTTATTGCATGACAATTCTTAATAGTTTGCGGTTCATCGAAGGAATTCTTTGGGCAAAGTAAAGGTCACCCTTTGACAAAAAATTCCATCAATGAACCGCAAATTATTCAGAATTATCTAGCAATAAAGTTGAGGCAGTCAGACATAATTTTTATACCCGTTACTCGTAGAGTAAAAAGGGTATACTAAAGTCGTGCAAATGTATGTAACAGGCAGAAGGAATCATCTCCGACCATATAAAGTATATATATTCTTGATCAGCATCAACAGCCGAGTCGATATAGCCATGTCCGTCTGTCCGTCCGTCTGTATGAACACCTAGATCTCAGAGATGATAAGAGATAGAGGCTTGACATGTATGGGAAATGCTTCTTTTATCTGCACGCAGATCAAGTTTATTTCAAATTTTGGCCACGCCCCCTCCCGCCCCCGCAATTTGAAAAAACGTTATATCTCCTACAGTTTTGAAGATAGACGATTCGTACCTTCTAAAGATAGTTAGTAATTAGCAAAATGAATCGATTTGCCGAAGAAACAATCAAGATCGGATGAACGGTTCTCAAGTTATGAGCAAACAAGTGATATAAGGCCCCCGCTACCCCCCTCCCACCATAAAAAAAATATTGCATACTTTTCGGATGGTTACTTCTTTTTTCATAAGTAACGGGTATATCGAAGTCGGTTAGAGCCGACTTTAACTTACGCTCTCGTTTTCTATGTCTTTGTCATAAAATTGAAAAATTTTAGGTTGATCTTTGCACAAAATGTTTAATGTCGTAAAAAAGGTTCATTAATCAAAAAACTATAGCAAAATAGGGATTTTTTTTAAAAACTCACTCCCACACATAAAACATAAAAAAAAATCTATTGGAATGTAAAAATCGAATGGCCACATTTGGCGTTTCCACCAGCGAGTTTCAAACCCAACAAATTTTCAACGAATGTTGTCATTGCTTTTGATGTTAATTTATAATTTCGGTACGAAAGTTTTGACTCAGCGTCACGTGACGTCACTTATATTTTGTGTTATGGTTTTGTAGAGTTTTCCAAGAGGAAGGGCAGAGGGGCGAAGGGACAAATAGGTGGGATCTGGGTGGGGCTTAAGTGGAATGTTTCACATCAAAGCTTCACAACTTTTTTTTTTATAATTTTCTGAAAGAAAACAGGAACACTTTCCTACACTAGTCTACAAAACTGAACAAAAAATTGTATGACCAATTTCGACTAAAACAATTTTTTAGTCTGGTTTGGAATGGTAAGCTCAAAAATCGCCACTGTAAACTCACCATAAAAAGTCTTGTTAGAAAAGAAGAGAATGCGCTGAGAACAGTCTCCTGGTAAAATACCAAGGGAATGATAACCATTATAGTGAAACACAACCTCAAAGGTTCCAAAAGTAAATTCAACAAGGAAAGAAGGCTTTCAGGATTCTGACAGGGCTCCAAACGATCCACTGCACAAGCACCCAACTATGCTGATATTGTAAAGAGAAGGAGGGGTAGTCTGAACATATATGTATTGGCACACTGTGACGCCCTAGGGATGCGCAGACTTAGCAGATTTACACCCAAACCATATCAGTAACCTAGAGCCCACGAAAATCTTGACCTTTGTACCAAAAATAGGTCCGTTCGGAGAGTTGTAAACTCAGTAGGGGGGCACATTAGAACAGGATTGTTTGAGGTGCGTTATTTCCCCAACAACAAATAATTATTTGAGGATATGATTTTTTAAAAGATATAGAAATAAGTTTTTGATAAAAAGGTTTTTTTCCAAATACTTCGGAACACATGATTTTTTTAAAAACCTTTGCAAGAACCAAGGCTGCAAACCTCTAAAATTTTGCAGCAGGTTCGGTCAGGGCACAGTGGTCGATTGTGCCAATCTGACAGGCAATAATTAATAACATACAAAATAATTAAGTATTATTTTTGATATTATTTTTATAAATTTGTGTATAAACGAAAGAAAATAAATAAGCAAAAAAAAAATTTTTTTTTTTAATTTAAATTTTAATGTTAATTTTAAAATTAATTAAAATTTTTTTTTTAATTTTTAAAATTTTAAAATTGAGTCATAAATTATTTACATTGAAATAATGATAAGAAGAACTAGAAATTTAATAAAAAAACAAGTAAGAAAGTCGGTCAAGCCCGACTATAACATACTCTGTACCTGGAGTAGAAGCTGAACGCAATGCTGGTGCTACGCTCATCTCTAAGTCTCTTTCTCTCATTCTCACTCCTTCTCTTTCTTTCTTTAAGATTGTGCGGTGTTAGTTGTAATAGGGTGGGGGAGGGTGGGGGAGGGTGATGTACTTTTTTGCTCATAACTTGAGAACCGCTCATCCGATCTTTATCATTTCTTCGGCAAATCGATACATTTTGCTAATTACTAACTATCTCTA
>JAEIGQ010000560.1:0-12515 GCA_018904275.1 Lordiphosa clarofinis
CTAAAAAATCATGAAATGCCACATATGGCTAATTTATCCCTTTTATGTTTGAAATGCGATAACATTTGTGTTTTGTTTTTGTAAATCGCCGAACTATCAGCAGACTCTCAACTCAATCTATCGCCAAACTCACATTTTGACGAGGTAGATAAGAAACCTGAAAAAATGTTTGCAAGGCTATGACAACTAAATATGGATTTTGCCATCTGATGTTCGTTCGCCAAACGTCACTGTGCGCCGCCCCACTAAAGTGTTGCCGTCTCTTAGGCATGCCTCATTTTATCCTCTCCACTAAGTCCTTTGACTGGCGCATAAGTAAACTTTTTGCTAGTTGCTCACGTCTCTGTGTATGCTAGGGGAGTGTATAAATGACCTTCCACCTACTCTTACCACAGCGCCGCATTAGACGGCAAAGTCTTTGAGTTCATGTGCCAGGCTTAACTTTGATTTTTGTGTGTAACTTTCTCACTTAAATGCGCGTTAGCGCAGCGACACAAAGTTGAAACTGTCAGCGGTTGGAGACCGTCAGATAAACCTTATCTCAGGTGGCCAAACGGAGTAACTGGACTGATAATGAGCACAGATATCAGAGAGAAAACAATTTCACATGCTCAGTCTAAAATATGTGGAAAAAAATAAACCAAATTTGAAAACTTCTCCAGGAAAACAATAAACAGCCACCACAATACCCTCCTAACGAGAGTCAGGCCCACAGACAGTCCATAAAAAAAGTAAAACGGGACACAAACATTAATAAAGTTGGTAACTTGCAGTTAACTTTACCCGTGAGTGTGCTTAAATATTGTAAACAGCCGACAACAACCACAACGGGCGAACGACTAAATAACATTTCCGACAGGCGCCAAAAAGTATGCAACACGCACCAAGGCAATAAACAATATTAAACCGCAGAGCCCGATGGGCTCGAGGAAAAAGTTTACCCAGCAAATTGCAAACTGATTTAAAATTAAGCAAAATTACTTTACTTACACGTAACACAAATGAGCCTCATCAATCACTGGCAAGGATAAAGGATAAACAGCTCCGTGCTCTTGATTTTCCGCTGATTTGCCTCAACCGCAACAGCATCAGCTGCTTTGGCCAACCAACTTTCTTAATAAGAAATTTGTTCAGCATTTTTTTCCTCCAAACACAAATCAGGCAATCAATTATGTTAATAAAAAAACAGAAGAAAAAAACAATGTACAAATCACGAGCCTCGGTTTGTCTTTGATTTAATGTGGCCCAGTTTTAAATTTGCTTCTAAGTGATAAAGTTGTTCGTTTGACTAAGCGGTGGGCGGGTGCCAATTCAAGTTTTCCCACAACTTCCCAACTTTCTTCTTGGCACTTTGTCAACTGCTTCACAACCAACTGCCAGCTGCTTCGAGTGGCTGTTTATGTCGCAATGGCTTTTCTATCTGGCTGTGTGTCGCGCCTGCCACCGTACTCGGTTTTTGGCTCGTCTAGTTTGGTGAAGCATAAAACTGATTTGACTAAGAATACCGGGGCAACTTGCAAATTAATTATTTATTTGTTTGTCCTTATATTTGAGATATTTTAGAGATATGCGGATTTATAAAAATATCCAGGAAGAAAGAGACGCCAAGTTAACCACACGAGAAGGCTTATTAAAGTGTAGGAAAAGATCGTAACCTTCAACTGTCAATAGAAGCGCTTTAATGTATTTTTTTGCATTTAACTTAAAATAAGAAAAAATTTTTCACTTTACTGTGTCTTAAATGTTGTACCCAAAAGTTGTACCAACACCAAATTTTTTCAACTCCACTTTTTGTCAGCTCTATCACACCACACATAAATTTATGAGTAGTTCTCTATGTGAATATAAAAAGTGTGCAATAGCTCAATGTGCTAACGCGCCATTCCAAACGGGTGGAGTCGTAGGGTCGTTGAAGTTTTGTTGTACAGCGCTGTCTCTTGTTCAGAGTCCGCCACGCTCCTATCTTCCGTGTATACAAGAGCTCTCTGCAGTAGCGACGTCGACACACCGACAGGATATAAGCTTATACTGCTCCCTTTTGCAACAACAAAAAGGTGTTAAATGAGCTTGCTCTCGCGTGGCTAAACACACACACGCAACGCCAAAATAAGCATTTGTGTTTTGACAACCTTTGCTCTTATCCTATGGAAAATGAGCGGGAGGAGCGATCAGACGACCTCAACAATGACATGCTCTCACAGACAACTACTAGACTCTTTTGGAGCACTTGGACTTAGGATAGTAAGCTCACTGGTACCTACCCATTATACAAGTACAAGCGACTCACTTCTAGACGTATTCTATGCTATGGTATGCTTAGGCAATTGTACTTGACCCAAAATGTGATAACGACACCCGCCTACGGCTGATAGTTGCGCAAGTATTTTTAATACCCATCTCTGCTCTACGGAGTTGAACTGTTTGGAAACTGCAGCACAGCAAGTCAAGAGAGGTTAAAGGTCGCTTTTAATAGCATCGCAAGATATGTGTTCAAAATATGTAGATTTGGCCACATCAGTGAACAAGCGGACAATAAGAAGCGCTCCACAATTTAGAATTTAATTAGAAGTAACATTTGCCCCATAAAATTAGTATTATTACCCTCAGTTAGACTAAGTTAGAATATGTTATTTATTTTATTTTCACCGACTGACTTATGTACAGGGTTTGTCCGGAAAGTGATAGGACTGAGTCGATTTAAAAAAAACTGTGCCAAGCGTTTTCGGGATTCTAAAAAATAGCCTTGAAAACGTGAACACGTGTTCATTTTTACCACGCAGCTGCACGCCGGGCCAATATTTTACAACAAAAGCGAACTTCAGTGTGGTCAGTCGATTAAGTACGTTGCCGATTTTAAGTTATATTTAATGGATTTTGAAGTTAAAGGTATTTATTTTAAGTTCCAATATTAATAAAAGCCAACTTGTGTTGTATTAGTTTTGAAATTACTGCTTCAGTGTTTTCTGTTTTTTGTACATTTTGTGTGAGTCTTTATATTGTTTACTTGAAGTTTTAGTTGTGTTCCCCCAAAATCCCTCGACTCATTTTTTTTCAGTGGATTTGTGTATGTCTTAAGATACTACAAAATTAAAGTTAGCTGCAGATATTAGCAGATGTGTCCACAATCAACATCGAAAATCACCATCTTGTTATCGATTACAAAGCCGCTTTCGACACGCAGATAAGGTCAAGGTTTTTCGAAGCCTTGTCTACTTTAGGTATTCCAGCAAAGTACGTTCGACTTTGCATGATGACGTTGAGAAGCACTCAAAGCTCCGTCAAAACAGGAACGAACCTCTCCGAGCCTTTTGATACCAAAAGAGGTTTTAGGCAGGGTGACACCTTATCGTGTGACTTCTTTAATCTGCTGATGGAGTATATACTGCGCCAGTGCCCAAATGCCAACAGATCGGGCACCATCTTTAATAAAGATGTAATGCTACTCGCATATGCCGATGATATTGACATTATCGGCAAAACCGAACAGGCAGTAAGCAAGGCGTTTTCAGAGATTGAGAAGCAGTCTGAGCTAATGGGTTTAGCGGTAAACGAGGACAAGACGAAGTACCTAGTGTCCTCGAAACAGAAGTACACCCAAATTGGGCAATCTGTTGCAATGGGAGAGTACAACTTTAAAATTGTAGAGGACTTTGTCTACCTTGGAACGATGATAACCGGCGACAACAACATCAGCCTGGAAATTCGAAGAAGAATCACGCTCGCAAACCGATGCTATTACGGGCTAAGTAGGGAGCTCAAGAGCAGAAACCTCAAGCGAAGAACAAAAATAGCGCTATATAAGTCGCTTATCATCCCAGTCCTGCAATACGGCGCAGAAGCATGGGCAATATCATCAGCGGATGAGGCGGCGATTGGCGTTTTCGAGCGAAAGATTCTTCGCAGGATTTATGGACCTTTGAAAGTTGGCGAGGACTTTCGCATCCGAAGGAATGACGAACTGTATAAGCTCTATGGGGATACTAGTCTGGTCAAGCGCATAAAGCAACAGCGGCTGCGCTGGCTGGGACATGTTACCCGTATGGATGATCAAGCTCCAGCAAAAATGGTCTACAAGAGGAATGCGAAAGAACTGGGACAAGGCAAGGTGGGACGACCACCTCTAAGGTGGGACGACCAGGTGCGGAAAGACATTTCTAAGCTTGGCGTGAAAAACTGGTGCCAGCTCGCACGGAGCAGAAGCGACTGGCGGACATTAGTTGCAGCGGCCGAGACCGTCAAACGGTTGTGATGCAAGCATCGGGCCAATAAAGAAAGAAAGAAGTCCACAATCAACAATATACTAACGCCGCTTCTTTTCTCTTCAAGGTCAAATTTGAAGCTGCTTTGCCTTGTAGTTGTGCTGTGTCTTTGTGTTCGTCATTCATGTTTTGTGTACTTATTAAGTTTAAATTATAATTTTGACTGCGATTTCTCATTTTCGATTTCATTTTAGTAGGCGACTCATATCAGTGTGTATTTTCACGCTTATATATTTTTAATTGTTGGTGCACAGAAAAGCGCACCAATGCGGAAAAATTACGGAAGTCGATCAATGATGTGCAAAGCAATCTTGAAAAAATCGGCTACATGCCCGAGATGAGCGAGCTTACAAAATGTATTGGGTACATTTCTAAAGAAAATTGATGCATTTTGTATTCAATACAAACGTAAAACAGCATCAGTTCTTTAATATCAATCCAATTGGCCTAATGAAAAGGAAACAGTTCCAAAAAAGCGCATCCCTAGTATGTCTCAGAGAGCTCAGCGTGGGCGTCCAAAAACAGTTTTTAATTATTTGTAATATAATAATAACAAAATAAAACAGTTTGAGACCGAAAATAACAAAGTTATTAAAATTTGGCCCAATAGTTCCTATGGGACCTATAGTATATAGTCGTCAGATATGGTCAAGTTTTTATACACTTGAAAAGTGTATTATAATTTTGCCCAGAAGTTTGCAACGCATAGAAGGAATCATCTCCGACCACATAAAGTATATATATTCTTGATTAGCGTGACGAGCTGAGTCGATTAAGCTTTGTCCGTCCGTCTGTCCGTCCGTCCGTCCGTCCGTCCGTCCGTCTGTCCGTCCGTCCGTCTGTCTGTTTCTACGCGAACTAGTCCCTCAGTTTTGAAACTAGCGAGCTGAAATTTTGCACAGAGTCTTTTTTTGTCTGCCGACCGGATCGGATAACTACTTCTTGTTGCTGCCATACAAATGATCGGTCGAAAAATGGGTTTTAATGAGAAAAACTGTTTTTTTCTCAATATTACCGCTCCCAATCACGGTCATGGGTAGTATTAAATGTTTTTAAGCTGATATGCGAAGTTTGGTCGAAGTCGCTAACCGTTGACACAAGCGATTTCAAGTGTATAAAAACTTCGGTACGGACGAAGTTAGCCTTGCCTTTCTCGTTTAATATAAGTTAAAAATATTATTCTAGAGTTTTGGTGAAAATTTCATAACGATATCACAACTAGAAGTATTTATGGCCGCGGCTTCATACAAGCCCAACCACTGTGCCGCGGTGCATTCTGCTTGGATCCCCTCTGTCGTCTCCAAATGCTTTCCTTTCATAGGCCTTTTCAGGCAAGGAAACAAAAAAACATCCGGGCGGCTGCGGAAGCGTAGGGATGCCGGCCTTGGCACACTTCCACTCGCCGCAATATCTGTTCGTCAGTGAGCACTTTTGGGACTATCTTCGTGCACATGTTCAAATGCTCCGTCACAATGTCATGAACCACAGATTTTTGTAAAAAATTTAACTCACGCACTATACGCTGCAGCTCCAAAGAAGAGACTGCAGACTGCTTATAGGCATATTAACTGGTCACTGCCTAGCAGCCGCTCACGCGATAAAGCTAGGCATCACGACAGCAGACACCTGCAGGAAATGCAAGGAACCTGGAGTAGCAGAAACTCTAGAACACCTCATCTGCAGCTGCCCAGCAATCGCCACGACAAGATTAAAACATCTGCACTCCCCAAGCTTCACCACTCTGGAAGAGGCAGCCAAGAGCTCCCCCAAACAACTATTGGCATTTGCCAAAACGTCAAGAATCCTACAGGATTTCTAAAGGAAATGGTACCATAAAACACCCGGCCTCACTAAGGACCGTAAGGTCTATGTGTGGCCCCCCCCTACATGGGGCCAGCCGGTAATACCTACCTACCTACCTAACATCTGGGCAATGTAGCATGCAACGGATAGTTGCATCCTGTTCGAGCTGATGGAAAAAGTAGACCTGTGCGGAACCCGTGCTTGATCCGGCTATCTTCGTCGGCAATGTGGGGGAGGTTCAAAGTCTGTTACCGCCGGCTACTAGCTCGTGGAATAGTGCATACTTATTTAATTTTAATATTCACGGGTTGTTTTGATTCTATGGGGTATCGAAAGCCTATTATTTAGCCAAGGAGGAATGAAAGGGGTTAGAAGAGTAGTATAGAAGAGAAGAGAAAAAAAAGGAGACTCAGAAGGACATAACATGTTCTGGCCACACTGAGGTGTTGTTCTGTGGCCACATTCCCCACCCTACCATGATCACCACTTGCAGGTATGGAACTATGTCCATTGGTGATCCCTAAAACAATGAAGCGTAGTTCACTTCATCCCATGGCGGCTCATTATGATTTCCGGGCGAAAAGCTTATCTTATTCGGACTTCATTATAATTTTATTCATTGAATTCATAATTGAAAAGGGGTAGCATAGTAATCTAAAGTAAGAAAATAATAAGAAATAATTTTAAGGAAATATTTTTAGCATTAAAGGGTATCTGTTAGTCTAAGCATTATTTATAGGCATATTTACTTTATAGATTTAGGGACTAAATTTCCTATTTAATTCATTCTTTGTTCGGTACTAACTTTAATGTCTATAAAAAGGTTTAAACTGAGCGCAAGTGAAATAAAAACCAAAAGTTAGCTGTAAGGTAAAGTAAATTAATTATAAATTACAGTTCGCCATTGGGTATGTAGGCCTATTATGTATGTATATGTAATTATAGTATAAGTAAATGAATTAAATTTAATTTAAGAATATTTAAGCTTTCATTTTAACTCTTCGTGAGCTATTTGGTCTTCCTCAACGGGGTACCACTGTACGCAGCTAAACAGCTGAGTTGATCTAGGTCAGGGTTTTGGTTACAAGCTCCAAGTGGGAACAGAAAGATAAACCAAGATCTTCCGTTAGTTTTCGTTGTGTACATTTGCTCTGTCTTATCAGCAGCGATTTAACGGCGATTCGTGCCGGCGCTCAAGTAAGAGTAGGATGGAGTAAAAATAAATTTAAGAGAGCACGGCTGAAATCAGTGGGACACTTCTTATGGTTTCTCTTATGGCTTCAATTTACTTTGCGGTTGGGATGTGTGCACATTTCTCTTAACTTTGTGTTTTTTTAAAAATAAAAAAAAACCAACTGTTTGACAGAGTAAGAGCGGATGACAAAAGCTGCGCTTACTCTTTCAAATCAAACAAAATATGCATTAATTATGGCCTGAAGGGCTTCACTTACGGCTTGATGATCCAGCGGGGGAAAGGCCTTTCTCCAGATGATCAGCTGTGGGGGTTGAATCTCGTTTTTGGATTAGGAATTCATATTGAGCTTGTTGTTGTTGGTGTGAGTTTAAGAAGAGCACAGTAGCCACATAAAAGCAGATTTAGCCAAGAGAAGGGTTTATATAATAGCAAAAAAAACAAAATCTTTACAGAACTCTCACTTGCACTGGGAGAGCGTTTTGCCAAATGGGCCACAAATAACTATTTTTGCTGGACACAAGAATTAACCACTACTTTAGCTCTTTTACTTTCAATTTCACTTGGCTATCTTTGCTTTAGTCACTTTGGGGGAAGCTTTGGGCTTAGTTAAAGATTATTTTAAAGGGGAGAACACTAGCTGGATTAGGTTGCTGGCGGGAGCTGGTATCCACGGATTCCGTTTGTAGTGAGTAGCTAGGCCGAAGATTTGAAGATATAAAATGCAGATTGTCGTTTCGGCGGGGAGCTGGAGCTCGATGACTGGCAATCTGGGACAAGGGGCCAGACCTTTATATTGGAGCAAAAGGAGGTGCCACGTTAAGAGTAATTAGTACATAACTGGTGGAATAAGAGGATCATATAGTTACCATGAGCTGGCTGGCCCCAAAACTGTTATTTGCCGTTTGAGGTGCCTGTTTAGAGAGGCTCCGGGTTAGAGGTTAGGGATTCTGAAAAGATCCGACTTAACCTTTGCCTGGTTTGGTTTGGTGGTCTGTTGCAAGATAATAATTTAGCTGACACAATTGGACGAGGCAACTGCATAACTCACCAATTGTGGGCGGCTATTGGCGTGGAGCAATGCCAAAAAGAATTTGATCGGTAGCAGCGAAAAGTAAATCTTGGGATTTATTTCTTTTGACGGCAGATTTAATGATTATTAATTGCTGCTGCTTTTTGGTGGCCGGGTGATTAAACTTTCCACTAAGGTGATCGGGAACAATTAGGTTAAGTCAAAGGCGGACTATTATAATTTTTCCGCTGACACGTCTGCTTAGCTCAAGAACTTTTTAGCGAAAAGAATGAGGTTGAAAGTTGGCGTGCTCAGCTAGAACGGAAATACGTGGCTGCGTTTTTCGATTGGTAATCGATATAGTGCCTTATCGCATAGATCGAATAGAGGGTGATTCGATAGTGCATCCAACAATCGGTATCAACAGAATATGCTATAGGCTATGAAAAATGTTAACCGATTTTACTTAATGGTGCTCACAAATAGGTGCACTCGCTTTCTTGTAAAATATCCTAAATGAATTTTTGATGCTATGCAGAGGGACGGGATTTTTTTGCTGCCTACTTTTAGGCTTGATGGAACTTATGAGACAAGCGCCACTACAGCAATTAAAAGAATACTTAGTCCCTGGTCTGAGTTCAAAACTTTGCTCACACGAGTTACATTGTCGGTGTTTGTCAAAGACGAAGGTCTTCCAGCACGGTCTTTATCGGCGACCTTTTCCCGGTCTAATTACTTTCTGAACAAACCCTTTATGTAATTTTTTAAGCTAGTGATTGTCATTTTTGAGGCTAATACAACAATTAATAAGTCTGTGTAATTGTAGTATTAGGAAGATATGAATGTCATACTCAATAAAATGTTTTTGGAAACGAAACCATATCAACTTTAATCTAGTTTCTAAAACGAAAATTTATCAACGCGATTTGAGTTTTTGCGATCCTAAAAAATTGTCCTTAAAGTGCGAACATTGTATGTGAATGAGCCGGTGAAAGGAGCCGGTCATGTACGTATTTGTTAACTCATCTTGAGTCCAATGTCATCGGTTTTTTGATTCGGTGACTGTTTAATATTAAAAGTTTCATTGCTTTTAAATATCAATCAAATTGTGTCTTTTGAAAATAAAACTAACTTAATTCTTGTTGTTATCGTTCTTTATAAAATCACATTTGAATTTCTTATTACTTATAACACAAGCGACACTTTACTCACACATTTTCCACCACTTTCAATCCCTCACTCAACTCAACATAAAATTTGCGACACAATAATATTTTTCCTGCAAAGTGGCAGCAAGGTTGATGCTTTCTCTACATTTTTATTCCACATCGACGCCATTAAAAACACTAGACATAGTGCAAAGTGTGTAAGAACAATAAAAAAAAAAGAAAAAGAAAATATATAGGGGGAAAACGGCGTCGTATATACATTATAATTGTTTGCCTGCCATCATATAAAATGCTTTAGTTTTGGTTTTGTGGTTAAAGCTTGTGTTAAGTTCTTCATAATCGTCTTATTTTATTTTCCCCTCAACATTCACAATTTAAATGCTGCTCCCTCGGCCACAAATCGACAATTTATTTCAATAAATTTAATTACCCAAATGTCCATTTAAGTTGTTCGTGCTTTTTATGCCCCTTTTGGGGTACTATTTGTCTTTTGGAGAGTGTGCCAACTGGACCACAAACCTTCGCCTGACCACCTATGCAGCTACCATAGTTTGTGAGTTGGTAAAACTTTCATTTTCCTATTTGTATTACATAATTGCACTTACCTGGGAGCTTCTGTGTGTGTGTGTGTGTATGTGTTTGTGCTCTAAAAGTTGAGCTGGGGTAAAAGTTCTTTTTTTTTCCTCATCATGTGTAATTTTTGCCATAACAAAGTTTCATTTACTCTGCGTTGATAATTTGTTAAAAGTTTGCTTTAATTTGCCGCAGTTCGTCGTTTTCCTGCTGTTTGGGTCAGAGAAGGTCGTTGATCTGGGAAAACAAAGAAAAAGTTCTGGCTTTGGTAATTATTTTATTCAGGTTTCCCATTTCGAGTTAAGGTTTTGCTTCCGTGACAGTTTTGAAGCCTTCCTTAAAACTAATTCATATAAAAAAAAACCCATCATATATTGATTCCATCAAAATACATTCGAAAATTCAATAAATTTTTTAATTCTGGGAACTCCTCGAAACAAGCCTCGAGCGGAGTTTTAAAATCAAGGCGCAGTAATCAGACACTGAAAAGACTCTCAAAGCCTATCTCTTTCTATGGCTCAAAGAATAGAATATTTTCAAAACATAATTCTCAAAAAGTGTAAAAAAATTATAAACCTGGTGTGATAATTCTCAGATGTGCGAGAATAAATTAGAGAAGATCAGAATGTAAACTAAAAATTTTTTGAGCAAGTCGATTTGGATACTATACAGGTTTAGCGCATCGCACACTTTTGTAGCTTCAAGTCTAAAGGGCTACATGTACTTCTTTGTGTGATGGTTAAGCTGAGTTAAATAGTGCTCATTTTAAGTATTTTGAGAAAGTATGATTACTATTGTGAGTTCATGGCAACTTAATTTCTAAAAAGGATTTTTACTAATGTGCTATTATGATATGATATTCCTTGGATATTACTGATATGCCATTTTCACTCAAGTCCACACCAGCTACTTTGCAGTGCCCACAGCTAGTGTGGTAGCTTAATTTGCTCCCGCTGCCCCGTCTCTGCAGGTGTGAATAATTCTTTCTTTTAATCCGTATTATATTCTTACATCAAGTAGCATTTTTTAATGGGAACAGGGTATAAAGAGTTTCAAAATAACCCAGGTGAATAACCAGTTGTCAAACTCGGAAAAAAGGACACCAAAGAAGAAGCACAATGAAAGAACACTACACTCAGAGAAAAAATAGAGAATTTCACTCTTGAATCTAGAGCATTCGTTCTCAAAAGTAGGGTAAGAGTGAAACTTCTTGATTCAGGAGCAACATTCTTGATCCAAGAGTGAATTTTTGATCCCGACATTCTTGACTCAAGAGTTTCAGTACTTGATCCAAGTACGAATAATTCTCAAAATAAAAGACTAAAAATAATAATTGAAGGGGGGTGGGGGTTTGGGTGTGACAGACACACGACCGAGACCCCGGGACAACCCGTCACAGACCGACGTGGTGTTTTGTTTGCTCCGCGCTGCTCGCCACTCACCATCAGCCACCCCACCCACTTTTTTCTAAGATGTGATTGATTTTGAGTTAGTCACATTACAGATAAAAATTTTTTTTACTTACTTTACTGGAACTTGAACTCGGTACCTCGAAGACTGAAACATGCATATTGTCGATAAACTACAAGTAGCGGGGAAAGCATATTTATGAGGCAGCGCGGTTGGTATTTGGCCAGCCGCAACAGCTCGACCGTGGATCAAGTCCCCGTAGCAGCAATTATTTTTTTTTTTATTTTTATTTCATTTTATTTTTTTTTGTGATGTTTTAAACATTTTTATTATATTATACAGACGTTTAATCACTTACTTTTGCCCAATCTTAATATTCAACTTTAACATAATTATCGGCGCGGCACGGTCAAATGACAATGACAAACAGCGCATGCGCTGTCTCTCTTTGAAGGAGCGCGGCCAACGTTATTCTCTCAAAGTTTGCGTTTCCTCACTCCCCTTGCCTATAGAAACACATTGAGAATGAATTTGTCTCGATTCCAAGAGCGAAATTCTTGAAAATTCAAGTGCGACTAGATTTTTTTTTTTCAAGAGCGTTCGTACTCAAATTATTCGTTCTAGATTTTTATGAGTGTAGGCTCAGGATTTGTCTCATTTTTATCCGATTGTCTAAGTTTTCTTTCATTGGATCCTCCACTTTCTTTTGTTATGTTTCGTTTAAATCGGGTGCACAACAACACACACACATCTTTATGAAATGTGATGAAAGGCCTTTCGTCAATGATAAGAGGGGAATGGAGGTGTATTTAATTATGATTAATGTAGTTTACTACGATCGCTTAAACATTTCTATGATGGTTACTTCTAAGCTTAGCTCACAATTGGACCAATAGACTAACTCTATTCCAATGGGTAAACTGTAATTATAGCAGGTCGATCCGGACACAAGATTCCAGATTTATTCTGCACAAGACAATTCCCAACATTCCCTCACCAAGTCTCTGGTCACTGAAGCAGCTCACACTCAGGCCGTCGCTATGTACAGCGAGATGTACCGGTGACTTGGCCAAGTTGCTCCATTGCAGTGAGAAGCA
>JAEIGQ010000561.1:0-12195 GCA_018904275.1 Lordiphosa clarofinis
TTGCCACAAATCGCAAAATTACAGAATAAAACAGGGAATTCGAAAACATTCTAGAACTTTTTCACAATAATCATGCATTAGGTGAGCCACTGCGGAATAACAAGAACACTAAGAAAGATTAAGAGACATTACTTTTGGAAAAACATGACAAAAGGCACGTAACGAGTTATGTAAAGTCATGCAAAAAATGTCAATTATCTAAAATAGTCAAACATAATAAAACTCCAATGATAATCACTCCAACTCCAGTAACTGCATTCGATATTGTGTTAAGCGAGACACATGGCCCCCTGCTATAAAACGACAGCACCTAACAATATTTGACCTAACCAAATATTTAAATAACAATACCTATTCCCAAACAAAAACGCTAAAACAGTAGCTAAAGGCCTTATTTGAGAAATGTATTTTAGTTAATCGGAACAGCAAAAAACTCGTTTCAGATATGGGTACTGAATATATGAATTCAATATTAACCGAACCCGCAAAATAGTTAAAATAGAAAAAACTAAACCAACAGCTTACCATCACCAAACGTTAGAACAGTAGAAAGTACATGGATTTCAACGTCTATGATCTTATATTTCAATAAACAAAGACGACTGGGATGATTGGATCCAGTACTTTACATATTGTTTAACGTAACTCCATCATCGGTACATGATTACTGCCCCTTCGAATTAGTATTTGGCAAAAGGCCCACAGAAACCCCTTTTTCAAAACAAGTTGAACCTATATATAATTATGAAGACTATGAAAAAAGAAATTAAATATAAATTACAATTAGCACAAAGTAGAGCTAGCATTATGGTGAACAAAAATAAAATTATCCAAAAGAAAGAATATGATAAAACAAGTAATGAACTAAACTTAGAAATTGGACAATCAGTACTATTACGAAACGAAGTAGGACATAAATTGGACAATGGATATTTAGGACCCTATATTATTATCAAAATAAATAATAATGATAATGTTACCATACAAGACTCTAATAAGAAAAACACAAATTGTTCACAAAAATAGAATTAAGCCACTACAATTATAAAAACCAAAAAAAAAAAAAAAAATTTTGAATAACATACTATTTCAACTACAACAAAAAAAAAATATATATATATATAATAACTCAGAACTATATTTTTTTTTTTTCAAAAAGGAAGGTGTAGTATTATTTTATCATTAACAATGTTCGCTGTAAGCTCAACTTTAAACTTGCGAAAAACTGTTGCATACCCACTTGGGCGAAAGCTTCAGACTATGATAAAAACTGTTGCATACCCAAAAGCTTTTGTTCTTTAACGCTTTAAGCTTAAAACATAACTTAGAAAACCGTAATATCCTAGCTTAGATTAAGAGATAAGAATTACATGCAAACCTTATGTGCCCATAAGAACCAATGTAAAAATTTGTATAAATAGGGCGCTTTTGCTGTGCTTAATAAACAGACTTGCTTCGCTCCCGCGATACAGCACATCTCATCTTTAACCCTTCGCCTTTTCAATTCAAGTGACATGCATCTTTAATTTCAGAATTTTGAGTACATATCACTTCTCTGATGTATGTATGCTGTAAACGTAGGTTTTTCTGAATTTTGGGGTTTTCGTTTACAGACTTTTTACACGGTTTTCTATTTAAAATATCGCAAAGGGGTTGTCTCTGTCATTCTGACTACTGCAATCTACTGCGTTCTACTTTCGGTCTCGGCCTAGTGTGACCATCATTTGATTTCTTACAAATACCTTAACACTAAGATATCGATATAATTAGACATATTCATTTTATGGTAAAAGGACTTTGCCAAGTGCTTTGATATCTGTATTGCAGTGGAATAGAATAACTTTGAAGGCGATGAAAAAGATTTTTCTAAAAATAACTTTCCGCTCTTTAAGTGCATTGCGGATTCTGAGGAATTGGTGCAGAGGTTTAGATCGACGCAAGAACAGGAGACAGCGAGGACAAAAATAACACTGCTAATCAAGTACAGTGGGACAAACACAACAACTCTGACTAGTGTAACGTGACTTTAGCAAAGAAGAAGGAGGACTATAATAATTAAATATTACAAATACTAGGAGAGCTCAACACATACAGATTCTTGAGAATTGATCCTACTCTGAGACTCCAAACAAAAAACAATGATTTTATGGAGAAATGTTACTTTCGAAGGAGAAACTCGCGGGGCCAAGCCAAGCTTCTCACGATCTCTTGGCGTGTGTGCTTTAAATTTTTCGCACAAGAGAAAGGGACCTACAGTTTAACGCCGGATCCGAACGGCAAAGTTTGAGACGCCCAGACAAATTCGAACACAAATCAGTCAAACTTCGCCATGACAGTTTGTGACTTTGTGAACTTGGCTTAAATATTAAAATTAAATTTACACGGTTCTAAACGAAGCCGAATACCAAACGAACAGTAAGTATTTTAGTCTTATGAAATTTTCACAAAAAAAAAATGTTTCACATAAATCAAATCAAATTTTAGTAATCTAATAATCTAATAAATAACTTGCAAAATACAAATTACTGTACTGTAGCCGCGACCCCAGTTACTTTAATGTGAGAGAGAAATATTTCTTTTATTTGTGGAAGTTGTCCCATCATCTTGACAAGCAAGTTTAAATCTTTCTTTTTCATTCACATTCAGATGAATAGTGTTACTTACAAAAGGCGATCGCGCAAACAACAATTTGTGTGAATTCTTTGTTTTTCAAACACTCAAATTGGCAGTTGAATAAAAAGAAATAAAGAAAGATGAGTAAGGTGTAGGAACAAACCTTTTTAAAAGTCTAAAAAGCAAAAAGTCTTGCGGTATTTCCGCAAGCTTGTATTTGCAAGCGCGTAGATCGCTTGATCGAAAGAGACCGGCATAGTAGCAGCCGTAGCATCGGCCTAGAGATGGTTGGAGATGGAGTTTCTGAATCGCTCCAGTTCACTGTCAGCCGCACAGCTCAAGGAGGCTCGAGTGGAAAAGTAATCCGCATCACCCACATTTATTTCACTTGAAGCCGGACGCCTTCTGGGTGTGGGAGGAGTGGCCAGAGAATTCTTGGCCGGCAGCTTGACCGATTGCAATTGTCGGGGCAGTTCCACGCTGCCGCTATTAAAGGAACGTGCACGTGGTCGAGTTTGATCCGTGGGACTAACACCCACTACCACTCCAGAGGGTTCGTTGTGGGTGTTTGATAATTCGGCTATTTTCAGAAGAGTCTGCAGTGTCTGTATGACGGCATTATCCCTGGCATGCTGTTCACCATGCTCTGTCCAATTGCCTGCGGCATGACTCAAAATGATGGCTTTCAGTTTACGTAGATGCTTCTGCATCTTCTCCACTGTAAAGAGAGTATAGCAGAGGAGAAGGGAGATTAGTTTAGATAAGGAAACTGTCGTCGGGTGTCGTCTGGTATGTGTTGTAATCTCGTGTGCACAGAAATTCAATCTGAATGTCGTTGTCGGTATTATGCCAAAGTGTTCGTCCGACTGACTGACTTATAATTAACTCTCCAAAGACAGCAAACCACAACGACCCGTTCTTAGCTCCTCTCTCTCTCTCTGTCAAGTCAACTCACCTTGGCTGGGCCCTGATTTGTGTGCTTTGTTCTCGCTGCCAGGAGGGTTAGGAGGGGGAACAACACTCACTTCTATGGCTTCCACACGCTTGCCTCTAGCCGGCAGTAGTTCATCAAGTCGCTTGCATTGACAAACACTTTAGCTTAAGAAGACTATGCTGGGGTTCTAAGCAAACGGAAAAATGTTTGTGGAAATACCAAATACTCTTCAATCTTTGAGTTTAACTAGTTTGGAAAATAACAAAATCTAACGGAAGTAGTGAAAGTGCGTGAAAATGGAATATACAACGAATTTTTTTAACCTTTGGACGCGTTCTCCTAAACAGATTTAGGTCTAAAATTTAAACGAAAGAAGAGTTAAAAATCTGTCAAAAATTTAGTGATCTTTGACTCGAACTACAACTTTATGTTCGATAAGTGCAGGATTCGAACTGAACCGAGATTTGCAGCCTGGCATAATAAGCCTCGTTAGCCCTATTAGATATTCGCCCAACACTTTTTATTTGAATTTGTCACGGCGTGATCGTGTTAGTGTCGTTAACACTAACATGATGCTAAGTTTAAGAGCTTGATTCAATATCTCAAGCTCTCTCAATGATATATAAAAATCAGAAAGGGCACTCTTTCAAAAGAAGGAAACTAACTGGAAGTAGAACAGTGATGGCCTCTAGTACCTTCCAAGGGGCGAAAACATTTCGCTATTCACACGTACACGTCCCAAACGCTTGTCCAAGCTAAGACAAAAAGAGCAGAAAGCTGTCAAAGCAAATTCTCGGCGCTTTATTTTCGCTCACCAATACACTCTCACTTTTTGAGTAGAAACACCAGCGTTCATTAATTTTATCAGGAAGTCTGATGTTTCACCCACTCAGATCCCACCAAGATCTCTTACAGATCCCTCTTAGATCGAATCCTGAGAGATCGAATGCTGAGAGATCGAATGCTGAGAGATCGATTCCTGAGAGATCGAATCCTGATCCCACTCAGATACCACCCAGATCCTAACCACATTCTTCTCAGATCTCTCCTAGGTCCCTCTTAGATATCTTCCAGATTCCACCAAAACCCACAGCCAGATCCAATCTCACCCTGTTCACTCCCAGATACAAGCCAGATCCCAAGCGGGTCCTACCTAGATCCCACCCAGATCAAACTTAGATCCCTCCCAAATACCTTTATCCCAGTTAGATCCCACCCAGATCCTACCCAGATCCCAACTAGATCCCTCGCAAAACTCACACAGATCCTAGCCAGAACCCGCCCAGATCCCAGTCCCACCCAGATCCCTCACAGAACATCCTAAACCCACCCAGATCCAACTTAGATCCCTCCTGATGCCACCTACATTCCTACCCAGTTCCCCCCCCTGAACCCAATTTAGATCTCATCCAGATCTTTCCAGATTACAGCCATTCCCAGCATCAAGTGACACGTGACTCTGAAATCAAATTTTACTCTTACTAAAATCTTCCGTACCGAAATTAAAGATGTTTCACATCAAAAATGTTTTTCCCATATTTTAGAAGAGAGGCAAATACGATATTTAAGCGATAATATTGAGAAGCTTATAGTTTTCTTTTACTTTTTTAAAAATAATAAGTTTGTCAATATTGTGAAAGAAGAGTTGAGCTATAGATACCTTGTAAGCAAAACATGCGGCCCTAGATGTCAACCGCAAGCAGTGCGTCGGCAAAGCAATTTTCGTATTGGCTGACAATATTGTTCCTTTCAAAACAATATTGGCCGTCAACACGCTATTGTGTGCTGGTAAAAAGAATCGTGCAGGGAAAGCTATTGCGAAACCAACACTAAATAATTTTTTTTATCGCTTTCACTATCGTTGTCCCGTTTGTCAATTGTCATATGGGCATAACTCAATTTTTAGTAAATACATTTTCATCGTGCTTGATCATTCGTATCACCTTCTTAAATCGTACGTAAATCTTGAGTGACGCGAAACGCTCAACAAATTATTTGCGTGAATCGTGCGTACTGAGATTTTTATTATGTGAATCGTAAATCGAGGGGTTTTTTTTTGAATTTGAAAGGGGATTTGAAGGGCTCTGCGAGTAGACTCGTGCAGGGCTCTAATAAGTAAATAATTCCAAAGACACTACACATAGTAGATGACGCGCCCCATACAAACTTTTTTTTTCGCGGTGGGGCACAGATGAAGAAATCTAAAAAAAGGACAAGCCCTTAACAGCTGCCAAAGTCAACTTAGTTTCGATTTTAACATTGCTCAACATTAAAGCAAATGACATTCACATTTTTGATGTGAAACATCTTTAATTTCGGTACGGACGATTTGAGTAGGAGTAAAATTTGATTTCAGCGTCACATGACGCTGACGACATCCATATTTTGTGTTGTTGTTTTTTTGCGAGTTGCTCGGCTAACACACAAAAACATAAGAGAATGGTCAGAGGGGAAGCGAAGAGATAGGAAAGATGCTGAAGAGGGAGCAGCTGGGTGAGTTATTTTTTGTTTTTTGTTTTGATCTTAGTGGGGTCTGGTGGTATTAGAGAGGATTTTCGGTGGAGTCTTATATGGGCGGGATATGGGTGGTGTCGTGGTGAGATCAGGGTGGGATCTGGGTAGGATCCAGCTGGGATGTGGGTGGTATCTGGGTTGGGATCTGGGATCTCACCTTGAGTAAAACATCATCATTTATCTACGGATCAGCACAATAATTAAGACTACCTGAAAAAATTAAAGAACTCTGCTTATCTTGTTGCTATATAGAGGTTTGACATGTATGGGACATATGCTTCTTATACTTGCAGGCAGATCAAGTCTGTTTTAAATTTTTGCCACGCCCCCTCCCGCCCCGCAATTTGGAAAAAACGTTATATCTCCTACGGTTTTGAAGATAGACGATTTTTACCCTCTGGAGATAGTTAGTAATTAGCAAAATGTATCGATTTGCCGAAGAAATAATAAAGATCGGATGAGCGGTTCTCAAGTTATGAGCAAAAAAATAAATCACCCTCCCCCACCCCCTCCCACCCTATTACAACTAACACCGCACATTTAAAGAGAGAGAGAGAAAGAGAGAAACTTAGAGATGAGCTCAGCACCAGCTTTGCATTCAGCTTCTACTCCAGGTATAGAGTTATAGTCGGGCTTGACCGACTTTCTCACTTGTTTTACATAAGAAATGGCAAAATAAATAGTTAAAAATTATTGCTGGCAAATAATTAAAAATGAAAAAAATTAAAGAACATTTAAAACAAAAAAAAACTTTTTTAAACACAAAAAAAAATAAACGCAAAAAGACAAAAAACAAATATTAAAATAATAAAAATATTATAAAAACAATGAGAAGAGCCAAAAATGAAAGACAAAGTGTCTTCCCACTGAGCCTTACGGCTTTTTCCGTAAAAAGTGTAGCTAGATGCAATATATACATAGATTCTCAATTAGGATCTAATATCAGCTTCCAAGAGCAACCGTTTTTTTCCACATGAGTCTTCTATAATATCTATAAATTTTTGATAATACTTTAATTTCTAACACATCTTCACGAACAAAAACAATCTTTTACAATTTTATCAAACAAACTTTTTAAACTATAGTCACAAATAGTCATAATTTCTTCTTTGAAATTCTTATAAATTAACACCATGGTTAATTTTTTTCGCTTAACGGTCTTTAAATATCTAATTTCACCAACGGTCACTTTTTCTACAAAGTTCCTATGATTTTATCAATGGGCACTAATTGTTACTTTACTGAAATAAACAAGCGCAATTGGTTATGTATTAGGTCCCCGATTTTTAATCATTTCATCAATGGTAACTTTTTTTAAACGGACGAAAAAGAAAACAAAATTGTGTTTGCTTTAATGAGCAGATTTCTAAACATTTCATCAATGTTCACTATGGTTTACTTTTTGTACCTACATGAAATGAGTAAATCCTCGATTTCATATCGTAACATCAGTAGTCACTATTTTTGTCATTTGATCTAGGGTCACCTTCTGTCTTTGGTTTTTGTCACAGTTTTGTAATCCTTTCCTCGAAAGTCACAACAAACTTTGTCTTTAAATTAAACGTCCCCAATCACACCCCATTCGTTCTTCTTAACACTTACCTTCTTCGTTTTGAAATCCCTTGATGCAAATGGCCATGGTCGCCTCAAACAATTTTAGTAACAATTTCTTGCACTCTCCATTTGGTTCGTAGAGGCAAAATAAATCGGCATCAATATTTTCAGTTGAAGGTGTGGGGGTCTTGGGACTGCTGACCGGAGAGGGGGAGCCACTGAACAGTGAGCCCACAATATTGAATAGTTTATAGATGAGGCCCTCAGAGGCGTCAACGTTTAACTCTACATCAGCCTTTGAGTCTTTAGCTCTGATATCAAAGAGGACAATACTTTCATCGGTTTGGCTAGATTAAAGATGCTTTAAAAACGAAGGAAAAGGCAACTCCAAGCTAGAGTATTGATGTACGACACTCAAGTAGTCCAAACTGTCTGGCGTTGTGAGGGAAACTGACACAGGCAGTTGAGCGTCAAACGTAACGAGTGAATCCAGTGAACTTGAGACAGGGGGGGGACTTGAGGCGGAGGGTGAATTGAGGTTTGCGGCTTTGGGTAAAAGAAGGAAACAACTGAGAGCATTGTAGTTGAGTTTGAGTATGTCAATGATGGTCTTATCGCCTTGTTTTAAATAATCCAAGTCATCATCCAAGTCGGAGGAGGGAATTTCCACGGGTATTGAATAGATTTTGGCAAATTCATTGTAAAACAATTGACTGGTCTTGAGTAAATCAAAGTTGAGAGTCCATTGCAAGGCGGTGATGTAGAGAATATCCGAGGGTTTGTGTTGGTTTAAATGGAGAGGAGGATTAGAGTCAGCCTCATCTAACCAGAAGTTAGAATTTGAACACTTTTTGAGCAAAGCTTGAAATAGTTGGGAGGCACGATTGCTGCTGTTGAGTTGTAACTGGATCAAACGACGACTGAGAATTAACTGTTCCTGGTTATTCTCATCCAGAAAGGAAATGTTGTCTATGCCCACTTTTATGAGATCACAGACTCCTCTTTGCAATTCGGGTATATTTAAGAGTTGCTGCATATAGCTGATTTTCTCCTCGTTGTAGAAAGCCTTGACCAAGCGTATGTCGCTGAGATACATGACAAAGATACTCAAACATTCGTGTAGGACACGATATTGTTGCAGTTTGTGTGGGACCATTAAGGGAGGCAATTGGTTTACCGCTTTGGAATCACTGACAGAGTCCTTGAACTGTCTGAAAATGGGTAAAACCACCTCAGCTAAAATCCCACTGGCCAGATCATAGCTTAATAAATAAGCTATATGTTTCAAATGTTTCAAAAATAACAACATTTTGGAATTAGAACTTAATAATTGTTCATAATTTTGTTTGTAAATTTTTAATAATTCCTGATGAAACAAAACCGACTTGGCTTTCTCCTCACACTTGAGGCAGGCTCCCTTGACAAAAATGGTATTTAAAACATTATAATGCAAAAATTTATAGGCATATTTCTGATAAGTTTTACTCAAGTTAATTCCCATTTGTAGACAAGTCTCATAATTCCGTGCATTATAATGACAACAACAACTTCCCGTGCGTAAAAGACATCTCACGCCGTGCTCTTGTAGATCCTTTTCCAATTTAGTTAACATTTCATACAATTTCCCCTGAAAATAGCAACTCAAATAGTGTCCCGAGCAATGTAATTGCATTCTACATTTGCGTGGTCTCTTACTATATCGTTTGGGCAGACTAGTCGATGTGCTGCTCTCCATCAAAAATTGCTGCTGTTGTTCCATTCGGCTTAAATTATCCGTCAAGCGCAATATGATCTTAAATATTTGTAGAAATATCATACCATTTCCTTCCCCATTTAACACCTCAAAAGCAAGTATCAAAATTCTTCACCTCAATTTGTTTTAAGTCCTTCACATCATTCTCCACCAAATTGTGCAAGGTACCAAACATTATATACATGACTCCGTGTGCCAATATCGCTTTTCTCCGATTTGCTGTCAGGGCATACAACATTTGTGTCAAATTGCTGTTGAAATCTTGTACCGAATTTGTTTTAAACTTATTCACACACTGTCCTATTAGCTGCAATAACTCGAATTTGATTATATCCTCATTCTCATTCGAGCACAAATGTCCCAGAGCAAAATTATGTACGGTCACACTTAATTGAGACTCCTCCTCTGTTTCCTTTTTGCAACGGCTAAGCAATTGTATGAGTATCAGTGCCAGTTCATCGCTGCTTTTGGTTTTGGCCTGAAAGTCTTCCAAATTGTTTAGTTTGTCTGTAGTGGTGGATATGTGGGACGTTAATTGACTTGATTGTGTTGTGGTATTTGCTGTTTGATATTGCTGACGTTTTTGTTGCTTTTTGTTTGGAGAGTTCAGATGAAAGCTATTTATGAACTGCGATATGCTGGAAAGGGGCTGCAGTGGCTTATTCGTAGAGCTCCATTTACAGTTGGGAAACAAATTGATGCACAATTGGCAAAGGCTTTTCTGTGAGGCAATGTGCTGTAAGGAAAAAAGGGATTTATTCAAATTTAAAATGAGTCTGATTATGATTAGAGAAAATCAAAATAAATTAAAAATGCTAACCGATTTGAATATATGGGCTTAAATTACAAAAATTACACATTTTAACTAGGAATGTCAAAAGTATTATCGATTTATCGATATATCGACATTTTTGCCATAAATTATGAATATTATTATCGCACATTTTTCCGAGGCGATAGATCCGAAATCGAATATTTATTTTGGTGATATTTTTGTATTTTTGCGAACAACGTATTCTTTTCTCTGGACATGTAAATCAAAATGTTTAAAAGTTTTTTTAAAAATGACGTACGATTTGATATCGCACACTTGAGTTATAAGGAAGAATATCGTTAAAAAGTGTCATGCTGCTTGCATGTTGTTCTCCCTTTAAACAATAGGGCGCGACATCTGAAGACAAAAGATGATGAATTTAGGATCTCTTTCGTTCCTTAAATATAAATTCGTGAATAAATATTTATATCGAAATGACACTTTTTCAATATCGTCAAAAATATCGATATAGGTATATTTGGAATATCCGACAAGCCTAATTTATCCATTGTAAGTCAAGTTTTGTGATAAACGTTCATTTTCTGTACTTTCGTATTGAGCACACCGGAACAAATAACTGTCGATCGTTTTTAGTTGTGAAAAATAAAATTATTTACCGACCTGCGTTCTCTGTTCGCATTCTCCGTACTTACACAACATTAAATATTATTTCAACGATTGGAGGACATTCAATTTCCTTTCTGGAATTTGTATTTCTTTTTTACTATTTGAGAAAATTGCTGATTACAATAAACTTTTCCTGATTTAAAAACAACTATTTTAAAAAGAGCTAAAGAAACATAGATGCATCGATGTTTTTATCTAAGCTGCAGACATCGACGAATTTTGTTCACAATCGATGATTTGGCAACACTACATGAACAAGACACTGTCACACTATTTTCTATAAAATTTACTTGGCGTTCTTTAGAAAGGTAAGATGACAAATTTGCGGTTCTCTTAAGATTGTAACTATTCAAAATATGTAATTGGATGAAATGAATCTGTTTAATGCTAAACCATTTAGATGCTACAATCTAAAAAGGTTGCGATTTATAACCTTTTTTTTAGTTCAAGAAATCTTTTGACTTCCCTGACTAAAAGTCGTGATTTTCCTATATCAGCGAACTGTTAGTCTTTAAATCAAATACTTTGTCGAAATCCATACTTTTTCTTCAAACTAAGCAACGCAGAAAAACCCCTAATAGAAGCATTGTCAGAAAATCAAGGGAGCAGTATCAACAAACCCAAAAGGGTTTAAATTTGTCTTTGAAGAGTAATTTTAATCAAATTTAAACGTCGTGTACAGCATCCTCTAGGTACTCTGAGGGATCTTCTAATTAAAAAGTGTGAGTGTCGCTGGCACTCTTTGATGTGAAACATGATCCTAAGTTTAAAAGCTTATTTTCAAATCACTAGCTCTCTCAAAGGTATATAAATCAGTAGGGCACTCTTTTGAAAGAAGAAGTTTAACGGGGAGTAGAAATACCAGAAACAACATCACTTGCTGCAGTGTTCTTTCATTTTTTCAGGGAGTTTATTGTGGTAATCCAAAGATAAATGATGATGTTTCGTCCCCAAGATACCACCAAGGTGAGATCGAAGATCCCCACTCATATCCCTCCCAGATCCCACCCCCAATGCTACCCAGTGTTTGCATGCAGAATTTTCCGACCATTTTCCCTCGTGGGCGGATTTTCCGACATTGAAAAATCACATTTCAATTTATCTCGTATTTTGTCCTTACAAACCGAGTTTCAAGCCAATCGGATGAATAATAATTTTTTTTCATGCAGAGTTTTCCGGGAATTTTCCGACCGTTGGGTCAAATGTTCCAACTTCGGAAAATCACATGTCAATTTATTTCACCTACTTTCCTTTCAAACCGAGTTTCAAGCCAATCGGATGAAAAATAATTTTTTTCATGCAGAATTTTCCGGGAATTTTCCGGACCGTTGGGTCAAATTTTCCAACTTCGGAAAATCACATTTCCAGCTATTTCGTATTCTGTCC
>JAEIGQ010000562.1:0-12191 GCA_018904275.1 Lordiphosa clarofinis
TTACGTATTGCTCAGCTTAGTCCAAAAATTATCTGAGCTCCCAAGTTCGTTGACAGTTTATTTGGCTACATTTTTTGGCTGCTAACTTTGCGAAATTTTAATATCTTTATTTTGAAATACGGTCAACATGTTGTCAAAGCTATCGATGTTTATTGTATGTGACTCAATATTCAATTCCAAAACCACCCACATACACGCACGCAGCACACTCTCGAGCTCTTAGGAAAACAGCTTAGACCACAACAGTCCACAACAACTTTCATTGAGCTTTTCACTCATATTCCGGTGAAATTTTTCAAATTTTCTTAGTGCGCGCCTACATAACTTAACGATGGTCTATGCCAAATCTTAGATTTCTAAAATAAGTAGTTTTGGAGGTGGGGGTAATAATATGTCTGCCAGTCATTGTTGCGATCAGAGTTCGCCGCTGTTACAGCCCCGACCCGAACATAGTCGCCAATTCTCAACGAATGCTTGCCGTAGTTTTGATTTGTGTTAGAGAGGTCAGTCATATTTTTGCGCTTACTTCTTGAAGAATCATGCTTTAAATCAGTGCCGGCGAAATGGAGAGGACTGAAAATTGTGCTTGTGTTAGTGAACAAGAGAGCTCTCTCCAGACCACAGTCTTTTTAGTTGCAATTCAGTGCTTACCCATTCACACAATCAAGAGTTCGGCTCCTGGTAGCTCTTCGGCACTGCTTAACATGCAACAGTATTGTCTCGACATTTTTACAAACTATAAATAAAATAGAAATCGCTTCGGCAGAACAAAAAATTCCTGCGCAAAGAACCTTTTCAATCAAATAACAGCAACACACAGAAACTGAGGAGTCCTTAAAAGAGAGCACACTGAGAGAGTGCCATACCTGTCATTGTTGTATCATGTACCGTATTTTAATTTGCATTGTTTACTGTGTAAATTGTAAATAGAAAACCGTGCTTAAATACAAAAGCGCGAATATGATTCGTAAAAAAAAACTCTTCAAACCGAAAACACACTCAGTAGACTTTGCTTTTATCAAATCTTGTGGTCAAAACAACATTCCATTAAATCTTTTTAAGTTTATCATTTTTGTGTTTTATTTTTTTCCCACATTACAACCCCATTTCTTTATCACAATAATCATTAAGTATACGCCACTTGGTACACACTTGATTGAACTTTGATCTGAAAGTCACACATAAATTTCACAATTATTAATGGGTCTAATGAATGGCAAAGCAACACAAAAACAACATTGTCTCAAAACGAGACAACGAGCTAATGGATAAAAATATTTTTATGATAGCCACAGACTTTTGGTCATGCATTTAATACGCGCGTTTCCATTATTTATTGCTTTTACATGAGGCCGGGCCAAAGGCTGAAACCATTAAAGCTTGCGAAAACAAAAGAAATGAACGAGGGACAGGACAATGTCATTAATGGCTTGATGGACATTTGGTGGATGACCTCCATTGCTGGACTTTTCAGTATTAATGAACCGGGCTGAAAGCATTTCTCGCTTAACCATGTCGTCCTCCTCCAGTGGAGCAGCAGCATGTTGATGTTGATGTTCATTATGTATAAGCTTTGTGTGTTGCGTGCTTAACTGTCACCAGAGCCGATATGCAGATATGTTTGGGATTTGTTGTGTGTGTTGTCCTCTCATAATTATGCTGGCTTAATTATAAAACGTTACTCTGCAGTTAACCTGGGAATTAATTTATATATACACACACAACATCAGTGGGGAATTCTCCCTTGGTTCCAATCAACAACTAACAACATGCCGTGGCCTATCCATTATGCCATTAAGCTGAAGTTCATTAACTAATTTTAGCCCAACACACAAAACACAATCACACACACACGTTGCAATAATACCAATTGATAAGGGAAGGGAATGCATTTGGGTTTTGCTTAGTTTTGACTAAATTGTACATCGACCTGTGTGTGCAATAAGAGGAGCAATAATAGCTCAAAGGGAAATTTTCAGACATGAAGAAGAACTTAAACGTTTAAAGCAAAATTTGTGTATTTTTTAACGAGTTCTTTAGTAAATTTACTGAAAAATATCTCAACGTGAGGTTACAGAATGGCCACTGACCAGCAAGTTAATGTTCTTACCAACAGGAGGTAACCTATAGGTAAACGAAAGGTACAAAGCCATCAAAAGAAATTTATTAATTAATATTTAACAATAATAATATTGTCAATTGAATTCAAAAATCAACATCATCGGTTTAAGACAGTGGCGCCCAGGCCTTATGCGCACACCACACATTCATTGTTGTTAACTTTTTTGAAAGATTGGAAAGTATTAAACTGAATCGAATAATCTTTATTAGACTTCCTTTTCAGTATCTTTCCTTTCGCTGAAGTGTAAACAACATAGCTTTAGTGTGCTCTGAATATGTAAACTTTTGTGCCAAGGAAAGTCCTTTTGGTTTTTATAAAATCGATAATTAAAAAAGATTCTCGGGGAATATGTTTCAAGCCCAAAAATCATACAGGCCCTCGGCTATATGCCAAAATCGACGGCAAGCAGAATATTTACCATGGTAAGCTCATGCCTGTATTTAGTGGAACCAATTCGTTGTGATGTACTATGAGCTGTTACAATCTGGTAAAACCATCACAGGGGCAACTCTGCCAAACTCAATTACAGTGTTTGAGATAATTTAAAGCTAAACGGCCAGAACTAGCAAAGGCACGACAAGGTAATTTTACAATTTGACAAAGCTCGGCCAATTGCGCAGCCTGTCAAAACATACCTTGAAACGCTGATATCCACCGTATAGCTTAGACTTAGCCCCTTCCGACTTCTGTTTGTTTTGATAGAGGACGCTTATCCTTGAGGATCAGCACTTTCGCTCTTTGAAGTTTTCTAAAGTTGGATTGATTCATAAATCGGATGCTAAATATTGACTAGCCGACATTGAAAACGAATTTTAATCAAAAATTCAAACTTCATCAAATAATGTGGAAGTGTCGTAAACACTCACGAGACTGTTACAACTGTTAAGTCACTGTCAAGGGTCTTTTCTTTTTTTTCAACCTCTTTCCACAACTTTCACGTGTCACATGATGCTGAAATCAAATTTGACTCCTTCAAAGACTCCTTCTTGGTTCACCCGGGAAATTTCATTAAAATTGGTTAACGAGATGCTACCTATAAAAAGTGGAATAGGCATAAGACTTCTGAGCCCTGTTAGCGTTTACGAACACACAGAACTATAGTAAATAAAAATAATTTATTTTGCAAATTCTAAATTGCAATATCTAACAATCAAAAATGGGAGAAACTGAAAAAGTTGGTAATTGGAAAAACAGTTACCATAAATGAAATTCGCAGCTTAAGTTGTTTGTAATCCCTACCTAGATATTGTTGTAGCATTAGTTTTATGTGCGTGGAACCCATGTGATGTTCTTGAATGTGTCCTTATAATGAAGTCGAATGCTGTTGGGTTGAATGATAAGCATCCTAAATTCTTTAAGCTTATCTTACCAAAAAACCTTGGTTGGGTGGGTAAAGAATTGGGAGTGGCTACTAACACCTAAGTCCACCCCATTCCGTTTACAACAAAGAGTGTGCATCCCAATGTGAGTGTTAGTTTGAGATCGGAGGGTTAGATTGGCCTTTAGACCAATAAACCCGTTTGTAAATTTTGAGGGGAAGTTCCCCAGTTATAGTATCAGGAGGGACTCTATAATAAAATTTGTGTAGTAGTGATCATTTACAGCAGCAACAACCCACCCCATCCCGCTAGAGCTACGAATTAAAGGGTCCCGCTCCGCTGTTTAGTTGATGATCCACTGGCCGAATCGAGATTGACAGGTTGACTCGAAGCAACAAACCAAGAAAGTGTCCCTGTTCTCAACCTCGTACACTTCAGAATTATTCTGGATGTTTATCGCGAGGCAGGTAAATATTACATATAGATTTTTGGCACTATGTACTAGGTTTACGACCTCGACTTTTCCGAAAAATAGCCAAAGTCGATTGACGAATATCGACAGATATCCAAACTTTCCTTTAAGTCTAAAGCATTTGAGCAACTAATCTTATAGCAGATTAGAAAATTTTTTAAGCTTTAGAAATATGCACTCCGGTTTCCGGAAGCACAGAAGTTTTATCAGGGCATTAATAAAGTACACTGAAGATATTCGTACGCAAGTTGATAACAGACAGATAACATTTCTGACATTATTTAACTTTAGGAAAGCTTTCAATACGGTAAACCATTAAATTTTGGGTACTAAACTAGCCAAATTTTTTAATTTCTTAGAAACTGCCATCAAAACTTATCTCTTCATACCTTTGTGGAAGAAGACTGGAAATAATTACCAATCATAAGAAGTCACCAGTCTTGTCTCTGAAACTTGGTGTACCTCAAGGGTCAATTCTTGGTCCTCTTCTCTTCTCAATGTAGGTAAACGATCTACCTGTTTTGTTGTCTAACTTTAATGTTCACATGAATGCCGATGATGTCCAGCTTTATGTCAGTTGTCCCTTAGATAGAATAAACGAGTTTGGTTATCCATCCACGTTATTCAATGCAGCTTACATTAAGAGAAGAGAGAGTTCTTGTGACTGATTGACGTGTTTTTTTTGTGCTCCGCAATTTTAAATTATTTGTGTCGTTTATCGTGCCTATATTGGTCTAAATTCGACTTAAATATCAGTGTTAATTTGACCCATTGTCGGTTTGTGCGTTGCATTCTGTGTTGTGCATTTAATCGCTATTAAATCAACCAATTTTAATAACGCGGCGTCTGCCCTGTGTTTTTGTTTTGGTTTCTCTGGATCTAATTTTTTGGCGGTTCCCCACCCTCCCCTCACCACAGGTTTGTGTGCGTTTGTCTGTGCTTACTCTCTTTGAGCGTCGTTCCCACTCTGCTTTGTGTGTCGCTTTCAGCATTGTTGTTGGCTCTCTGCATACAAAGCTTAGAACGATTGTTGTTTTATTACACCGCTCTGAGAGTAAGTTTTGTCTGTGTTTCGCGCTTAGAATTTATATTCTCTTTGGTGTTGAACCCCTGTGGTAAATTTAGCATAATGTCGTGCTGCAAAAAGTCTTGCTTCTACAAAGATGCTGTTGAGTCAGATCAACTCAGGTTTGTAAACTGTTGGTTGTGCGAAAACATGATGCATATTAAATGTGCTAATTTAACTGGTCGTGACCTCGACAAAATGTACTCGCCTAAAAAGACTGCGGTTCTACAAGATGGTCATGCATTGTATGCACTGAGACTCAATTTGATTTCTCGCGTATGAGCAATGACATGAAAAACAAATTTAATCTATATATATAAAAAAGTTCAACCTGACTGACTGACTGACTGACTGACTGACTGACTGACTGACTGACTGACTGACTGACTGACTGACTGACTGACTGGTGACCGTCGTACAGCCTAAGCCATAAAAGATAGGAAGATGAGATTTTCACAGTAATTTTATCTTATGCTGAAAGTGAGTACTAAGAACGGATTTTGAAAATTCTGTCGGCAAATGTGGAAAATTCGCGGAAAACGGTTGTATAAAACATTTTTGTTTTTCATCCGATCAAGTTCAAACTCATTTTCAAAGATCTATATGAAAATCCGACAACAACTGCATACCAATCTTCCGGAAAATTCACACCGCTAGGTGGAAAGTGGGTGGTCAAGGTTGTATGGGCGAAACTTTAGTTGCCAGCGATTGGCGCCAAACTAATTTTCAAAATTACACATAACAAAACATAAGTTGTAAGCATAGTACGCGAAATAGAGATTTTGGAAAATCCGCACAAGAGGAAATTGGCCAGAAAATTCTAAATCCAAAAAAGTTCTTATCATACGATTGGCTTGAAACTCGGTTTGTAAGTATAGAATAAAAATTCCCGGAAAATTCTGCATAAAAAAAACTATTTTCCATCCGACTGGCTTGAAACTCGGTTTGTAAGGACAAAATACGAAATAATTTGTAATGTGATTTTTTCCAATGTCGGAAAAGCCGGCCAAGAGGAAAATGGCCGGAAAATTCTGCATGCAAAAACTATTTTTCATACGATTAGCTTGAAACTCGGATTGTAAGGTCAAAATGAGAATTTATTTTGTTTTTAATTTTCCGATGTTGGAACTATCGCGGGATGCTCATTGTGAAGTGAATGGGATGTGGGTGGAAAGTTGTTTTGGAAGTGGTGGTAAGTGGATGTAAAGTGGGTAAAATGTGGCAGGAAGTGGGGGATGTGGGTGGGATGCGGAGGTGATGGGTGTGTGTGGGATGTTAATGGGAAGTGGGCGGGAAGTGGACAGGGAAGATGACGTAAGACGGCGGAGGTGTGTGGTATGTGGGTGGGAAGTGGAGGGAAGTGTGATGTGGGTAAGTGGTGGGATGTAGGTGGGAAGTGGGTGGGTGGAATGTGGCCGAAAGTGGGAGGAATGTGGGTGGCAAGTGGGTGGAATGGGTGGGATGTGGGCGGGATAGTGGGTGGGAAGTGGGTGGAATTGAAATGGGAGGTGGATGGGATATTGGGTGGAATGTGGCGTGGTAAGGGGAAGAGGATGTGGGTGGGATGTTAATGGGAAGTGGACGGGAAGATGGCGGGAAGTGTGTGTATGGTGGTGTGGCGTGGGTGGCAAGTGGTGGAATTGGGTGGGATTATTAATTGGTGGAAGGGGATTTTTAAGTGGTGGGATGTGGGGGTGGAAATGGTGTGGCAATGGAAGTGGATGGGATGGGTGGGAATATGGCGGTAAGTGGGAGGGGTGGCAGTTGAGTGGTGGCGGGAGTGGGAGTGGGAAGTGGTGGGATGTAGGTGGGAATTGTGGGAGGGGGGATAGGCAAGGGAAGTGGGTGGGATGTGGGACGTGAATTTTTTTTTATTTTTTTTTTTTTTTTTTTTTTGATGATGGGAGGGAAGTGGGCAGTGGTGAAGTGGGTGGAAATGGTGTGTGGGTGGATGTAGGTGCGAAGAGTGGTGGGACGTGGGCCTGAGAGGTGGTAAGTGGGTGTGCGTTGGTTATATCCAGTTGAAGGCGCAGCGAAGCGTGACGGGCTATTTGCTAGTATTTTATATAAATTGAATAAGCAAATCACTACCGAGTTTACATCCAGTGTTGAGTTGCTTAGTCAATTTAAGTTTAAATCGCCGCCCTCGCGTCGTTTTGGAGCGTATACTTTAGACGTGCCTCCTCGTGATGGTGGCAAGTCGTCCGAATCTACTTCATCGTTGCCAGTTTCACCTCAATGTTTGGACTTATCTCCAACCATTTCAATTTCTGCTTCACCGGGAACTATGTTTGATTTATCTCCCTTGCCTCCCTCCCGGAATCAAGTTCCTGATAATATTTTAAATAAACCACCAATAGATAGATTAGCTCATTCCCCAATTGCTCCTCCTGAACCTGTTGAACCAGCTGCCAGTGTTACTGTTCCATCTCAGCCTCCTCCTCTAACTGTGATTGCACCACGCAAGCAAGTTTTCGTGTCTAGGCTGTCCCCTGAAACTACCTGCGAGAAAATTGCTGCTTAACAAATCCTCAGCAAGTGTTTCTATTACAAAGTTTAGCTTTGCCTAACCTTGTGATGTTGCTTCCTTCAACATAAGTGTTCCATCTTAAGCATTTCCAATCATATGTGACCCAGAATTTTGGCTGCCAGATATGATTGTTCACGAGTTTAGGCCAAGAAATCGAGTTAGGCCAATGCCCGTTAGCTTACCTTCTTCTAGTACATCCTCAAATGTAGGATCTAATTCTAATAGGGTTTCAAAAAACTAGTTCCGTCCGTTTGTCCTCATATAGCCTATCAGAATGTTAGGGGCATGTTATCCAAACTTTCTACCTTATTCCTAAATAGTGCTTCATTTGAGTTTGACATTATTGCATTCTCAGAGACTTGGTTAAATCAAACAGTCTCTGATTCTGAAATATTGTCAAATGATTTTTTATCTACCGGCATGATCGACCAGTTCGCAGAGGTGGAGGTGTACTGATTGCAGTTAAATCCAGCCTGCGATCAGAACTGATCAATGTTAATGTGCCTAGGGATGTGGAATTTGTTGCCGTAAAGGTAACTTTTCTAACATTCGCTTTATTTATTACCTGCTCGTACATCCCTCCATCTTCTGATAATCAAGTTTTATATGCAACATATAGCTTGTATTAATGATGTTTTTACCCAATTAAGAGACATTGACTTAATGGTTGTTGTTGGTGATTTTAACCTACCAAACATCACTTGGTCAAATTTTAATGGGTCTGCTTATCTTGTACCATCAGCACATCATGACTTTTAGATAGTCTGTTGGACATGTCGTTTTTTCAAATTAACGCAGTACCAAACAATTTAAATAAACTGTTGGATCTCGTTTTTGTCTCTGATAGCGCGAATGTTGTTGTCTCTAGGTCTGCCCCTCTTTTACTGCCCGAAGATATTTATCATCCTACTCTTGAAATCTCCATTTCAGTTATCGGACCTACCTCTTCGACTGTTATGATTTCAAATAAGCCTCGTCGTTGTTTTCGTAAAGGAAACTTTACGTTATTAAATCAACTTATTTGTGCAACAGACTGGACTCCTTTGTACGATGCGGTTGATTTAGACTTAGCTTCTACCTTTTCTATGAATCTATTAATTCTCTCCTAGATATTTGTATTCCTAACAGCTTCTCCCGCGTCAGTTAATCCTCCTTGGTTCTGTCCTAGACTTTCTAATTTGAAAAATATTAAGTCTAGATGCTTTAAAAAGTATAAAAGAACTGGTTCTGCGGTTGACTTTTCTAAATACTCAATTGCAAAATCGAACTTTACACTTTTTAATTCTGAGTGCTATAGGAAATATCTTGTGCGATGCAAAATTCAATTCGCAGAGGACCCTAAGCAATTCTACAGCTTTGTAAATTCTAAACGTAGGTCTTCTTCTTTACCTTCTTCTTTTTTTCTGGGCGACCAAAAGGCTAACGATGACTCCACAGCCGTTGACCTGTTCGCCGACTTCTTTCAATCTACTTATTCTCTACGCGCTTTACTAATACTTCTTATCCTTATAGCATTTCTTCTTCTAACTCGATAACTGCCCCTCGATTTCCAAGCTCCTTACTTTCTCATTTAAAATCACTAAAATCTTCATACTCCCCTGGGCCTGACAACATTCCTAGTTGTGTGCTCAAAGAGTGTTGTATTTCTTTGTGCAATCCATTACTTAAACTTTTTAATCTATCGTTAGAGTCTGGTATTTTTCCAAATCTTTGGAAGGAATCCTATATTATTCCTCTTCATAAAAAAGGTGGAAAGTCTGATATATCCAATTATAGGGGCATAGCTAAACTATCCGCTATCCCAAAATTATTTGAACAGATTATAACCTCTTCCCTACAGCACTATTGTAAATCGATTTTATCATCTTTCCAGCACGGATTTACAAAGCGTCGGTCAACTGCGACCAATTTACTTGAATTTACCTCAATGGTACACGATGGTTTCCTTTTACAAAAACAAACTGATGTCATCTACACCGACTTCAGTAAAGCATTTGATTCTGTGAACCATGATCTTCTTCTCGTTAAACTGGATCGATTAGGATTTCCATCCCCTTTTCTACTTTGGATTTCGTCGTATTTAAAAAGATAGAACTCAAAAAGTTCTGCTACGCTCTAATACGTCAAAGCCTGTCTTTGTCACTTCTGGCGTGCCACAAGGCAGTCACCTCGGCCCATTGTTTTTTACTCATTTATTAATGATCTCCCCACAATAATTTCGAATTCTCGGATACTTATGTACGCCGATGATGTAAAACTTATTTTATCTTTCAACGACCCGATGCACTCCATCAGATTGCAAGATGACTTAAACTCCTTGCAGTCCTGGTGTCTGATTAATCAATTACACCTTAATTGCTCCAAGTGCATGTTCATGACTTTCCATCGTTGCAAGCCTTCGTTGGCTACCTATACGATTGGAAATGAACCCTTGGAACGAATTTCTACAGTCATTGATCTTGGAATTCTTTTTGACCCAAAATTGAGTTTCAATCCTCATATCTCCTCTATTGTTAATAGAGCAAATGGTGTACTCGGATTCATTAAACGTTGGTCGAAAGAGTTTAATGATCCATATACCACAAAGCTTTTATACACTGCTCTAGTCCGTCCAATACTGCTCGTCCGTCTGGTCTCCGCAGTATAAAAAGCATATAGATCGTATTGAATCAGTTCAGAAGCAATTCTTGCTTTTCGCCCTACGTGGCTTAAATTGGGACCCTAACCTTCGTCTACCATCGTACTCTAACAGACTCTTGCTTATTGACCTTCCTTCGTTAGCTAACCGTAGAACAGTATTAGGTGTTTCTTTTCTTTATAAACTAATTATCGGTGATGTAGATTCATCTGAACTTTTAGGTCGCCTTAACTTCTCCGTTCCTTCTAGGCCAACCAGAAACTATTTTCCATTAGTATTGCCTAGATGCACAACTGATTATGCAAAAGCACAATCGATTTCGAGTCTTATGTCAAAATTATAACGATCTCTATCACCTGCTCTCAACAGATCTCTCTCTTCTCTCTAAAAACATATCTTTATAATTATCTTAGGGGAAATCTCTGACTTAGTCTTAAATTTCACTTTTAGTTAGTATTTTTTTTTTTTTAAAATTTTTCTCTTTATATCTGATTTATTTTAGTTTTATTATTATTTTTTTCCTTTGCCTCTATTCTGGTTTTGTTTTTTTCCTCTTCTCTATATCATTAAAGTTTCTGGTAGCTCTAATAACGTCTCTGACTGCAGTTGGCTGTGAATCGGGTAAGCATTGCTAGGAAGGAAACTCCCCATCGGAGTTGGAGTCGTTATTAGTTATTTTGTAATTTTGTTAGTTTTTCTTTGTTAGGCTTTCTTAGTCAATAAGGGCTTTTTTATAACGTATTGGAATTTGAGTTGACTCCCTTTTTTGCAGCTAAATAAATAAATAAATAAAAAAGATATACATTTGGCCTATCTGTGTGTGTGTGCGTTACAGTAAACAATGTCAGCAACAAGTAGGGGTGGCTCTTTTGGGTCGTCGATCAAATGCTGCAACACACTTGCATAACGATAAAGCAGCAAAAACAGATCAATAATTACATGTATTGTAACTGCGTTCTTTTTCTATTACACGAGCTTTCAAAGCCAACAACAACAGTTGTAGCAAAGACAAGCGCGCCGTACAGATGTTAACACAGGCAGATCAATTGACCGACACTCAGCAAGTACAACGAGCATTTACATCTGCTTTGTTCCTTCGTCTCATTCAGAGAAGCCAGTTATCGAATATTCCGCTCATCCGAAAGTCCTGATTGGTGCTTTGAACAAAGAATGTCCCAATTGTTTGCACTCAAATTTAAAATGTTGCGCATGAGGAAAAGTGTAACTACCTTAAATTAAGCCGCCACCGGAACCTTTTAAACGGCTTGCTCATTGGCACGCATGCTGATTCTGAAATCCATTCGTAAATTTAAATCATGCTTTCAAATGACTTCGTTTGGAGCAACAGAAATAATGCACAATACAGCGGCAAATGTTTAAGAAATTTGATTTAACCTTCAAAATCAAAGACTAAATGTAAATAAAGTAAGCTCATTGCTGCCAATGCCTATCTTATGGGCGGTGAGGACGACAATTTTGTGAATGCACGTTGCGGCTACAATAACCTCAATTCGCATAAGGTCAGGGGCAACGTCGCACAGCGGGTCTTTTAACGTTTTACACTTGAAAAACCATTTCTTTTGATAAAACAAAGTTTTTTTGCAAAAGAAGTTAGGCAACGTTTATTTCGTGTCAATTGGAAATAAATTTTTTGATGATTTTGTTATCAGTAAAACTTCTTATAACTGTATTAAATAGTTAATTCTCTCCAAAGTAACACAAGTTTACAAAAAAGGCCAACTTTTGGACCAGAAGTTAGCAACCGTTCCTTATGTATTTTTGGCCGCTGAACCAGATAAATTGTCCGTTTTCTTCCAGCACGTCAGGTTCACGAGATATTTGCATTAGAGAGGTATTCTTACATTTGTTGTCGTGAGGCCACATTAAGTGGCCTATTCGAACCAACTATGTTTTTAATGTAAGCTGCATTGAATGACGTTAAAGAAAAACCAAACACGAAGTTTTGATTTTTGCTGATAAGGTACCAATTTTGGATTTGAACATTAAAAATAGGTTTTTTTGAAAAAATCGATTTTTTGCAAGT
>JAEIGQ010000563.1:0-12137 GCA_018904275.1 Lordiphosa clarofinis
CAACAAAACGACCATCTTTGTGAGGTGCAGCCCTGTTGATTTAAAAATATGATAAGTTTATCTTTACTGATTTCAAAACTGGTCTCGGTTTCGTTTCATCAGCTCTTGTTTCCAAGATATAGCGGAAAAACGAAAATCTTGCATTTTTGGCACTCTAGGATTTATGGTGGCCACACTAGACATAAATGTCTGAGTTTATGAGCTATTTACGATAAAGGACATATCATTGCAAATTAAAAAAATCTAAGGGACCATATAAGTCCAGCGGAAAGTGTCTAATTTGGCCTTTAAAGAGAGAAATTGTTCGATTTATAGCATTTTTATCAAAATAAATCACCCGGTTTAAGAAAGCGCGCTAATTGGATTAATACATTCGCCATCTGAGCCTATAGACAATCATATGATCTAATTTTGTGATTTTTATGGCACTTAAATAAGTTTTTTTTGCAAAGATATGGCGTGTTTAAGACGAAAATACATATTTAAATTTATGGGAGGAAAACTAGATTGTTACTCTAAATCTGTATAGGAACTGTAAAGGGGCTACTTGGTTCGGCATAAATTGTTATATGTTTACATGTAGATGATAAATTATATTTGGAAACAAGTAGCCTTTTCACAGTTCCTATAAAAATTTGAGTTACAAATCTAGATTTCCTCCCATAAATTTAAATATGTAATTTCGTGTTTAAGAGGCTATAACTTTGCCAAATAAATTGATTTAACCGCCATAAAAATCACAAAATTAGATCATATGTTTGTCTATAGGCTCAGATGGTGAAAATATCAATTCAATAACTGCGCTAGCTTTAACGGGCTATAAAAAATGCTAAAAATGCTATAAATCGAAAAATGTCTGTCTTTAGAGGCCAATTTAGACACTTTCCGCTTTACTAATATAGCGGCTATGATTTTTTAAAAATGCATGGATATGTACTTTATTGCAATTAGTTCATAAATTCAGATAATTATGCCTAGTGTGGCCTCCATAAATCCTAGAGTGCCAAAAAGTCGACTTTTTGGTTTTTCCGCGATATCTTGGAAACAAGAGCTGATTGAACAAAACCAATGATACAGTTTTGTTCAGTGAAGTCTATATTAACATAATCTGTTAAAAATAGACCTGCACCAAAATCACTGTTGGGCTGTGTTATTGTACATTTTGTTGTATTCAATTCCCCAGTTAAGGCAAATAAAATGATTTTTATTTTTTTTTTTTTTTTAAAAAAGGAGGAAGGAGGCGAACAGGTCTGGAATCAAAATGGTCTAAAATTGAATTGTTTTTGTTTTGTGTGAATGCCATACTAACTGCCTATCGGAACAAGGTGATCAAACAACGTGTTTCGTACCGTTAAGGAGGTGCGTTAACTGTGCAAGTGGACCTTGGTTTGATTTTTTATCAAAATATTATATAATAATAAAACTAAAACATTTTAAACCAACGGTCAATTTCACCAGCCATTGGTGACAGCTGTAAAAAAGTAGCCAAGAAGAAAACTTTTCCTTGCATTCCTTAAATATTAGGTCACATCTCTAGTACGAAAAATAGAAGCACTTAAGCCTGGAGATTAAGGAAAGCAAGTAGCCACCTAAAGCCTAACGATTAATTATGTAAGAGAGTATAACACTGTGACACATTTTTGAACTCAAAAAAGTTCATACGGTCGAGACCAAAAAATTCTGAAAGGGTGTGATGGTAGTATAAAAAAGCTGCATGGGTTTGGTCTGATTAGCTGCCGTTTTCTTTTTATTGACCTTTGAACTTTTCAGCTTCAGTGTAGGATTAATGATTCCATATCTCGTAAGCTATATTGAATTTTGCTTTTGTGTCTTTAGCAAAGTGGTTGCTCTTGGCTTGGCCTACAAAACATTTCTTAGTAGCAAATCAAATAACTTACGTCTTGGTACTTAAAATTACAAAAGATGTCCAAAAAAATAAATTTTTCACAACTTTTTTCAGTTTTTCAACTTTTTCCTGAAATCCGTTACAAATTTGTACAAGTAATGTAGGTAAAAGTTGTTGCTTAGACCAAAATAAACAAACCGTTTGTACGAACACACTTCATTTAAGTACTCTTTGATATAGTAAAAAGACCAAAAGCATGAAAAACTGTCAAAAAAAATCGAACAAAAACGAATTTTATCGGTAAAAAAGTAAATAAATTAAATTTCTTTAGCTACATTTTTTAAGTTATATTTTTTGACAATTTTATTGATTTAATACAAAACAATCGAAATTTTTGATAGTGTCAGCCAATTTCTACCAAAAACTGTACTTTTTCGAGTTTTGGTTTAAATTATTCATCTTTTAGGTTCTTTAACTATAAGAAGGACCATTCGAATGAAGTTGGTATGTTCCAACCGATTGTTTACGGTAGTCTATGCTACTTTTTCGTCCTTCATTGCTTGGTCAAATTCGTTATAGTTTTCAAGAAAACGTTGAAAAACAGTACAAAACGAGAGCGTAAGTTAAAGTCGGCTCTAACCGACTTCGATATACCCGTTACTCATGAAAAAACATGTTCAACAGTGTTCCTGCGTTCCTTAGGGTGACCATCCGAAAAGTATGCAACATTTTGTTTATGGTGGGAGGGGGGGTTGCGGGGGCTTGTATCACTTTTTTGCTCATAACTTGAGAACCGTTCATCCGATCTTGATCATTTCTTCGGCAAATCGATTCATTTTGCTAATTACTAACTATCTTTGGAAGGTACGAATCGTCTATCTTCAAAACTGTAGGAGATATAACGTTTTTTCCAAATTGCGGGGGCGGGAGGGGGCGTGGCCAAAATTTGAAACAAACTTGATCTGCGTGCAGATAAAAGAAGCATTTGTCCCATACATGTCAAACCTCTATCTTTTACCATCTCTGAGATCTAGGTGTTCATACAGACAGACGGACAGACGGACGGACGGACAGACGGACAGACGGACATGGCTAAATCGACTCGGCTGTTGATGCTGATCAAGAATATATATACTTTATAGGGTCGGAAATGCTTCCTTCTCCCTGTTACATACATTTGCACGACTTTAGTATACCCTTTTTACTCTACGAGTAACGGGTATAATGAGGGGAAAAACATGATGAATTTACGACATTTTTGCAATTTTGAGTTTAAAGATGTGACTATTTTGAATTGTTACTTAGAAATGTTTTGTAAACCAAGTCAAGAGCAACCACTTCTGTTCAGACGTCAAAGAGAAATTCCAAATAGTTTACGAGATAGGGAGTTACAAGTCCCAATCATATGCTTAAAACTTCAAAGTGCTATAAAAAGAAATCGGCAGCTAACCAGACCAAACCCACGGAAGGTTTTTGTACTACTATCATACCCTTTCAGAATTTTTTGGTCTCGACCGTATCAACTTTTTAGTGTTGCACAGTGTAATTGAATGAAGTATTCCAAATTTAAATTTGGTTATTGTTATGATTTGATAGCTCTGACTTATATACATCTCTCGTTGGGTTTGTGCTCCAACTCGGTTCGCACACACATATGTTCGAGGCAGAGAAAAAGAGAATCTATAAGTGTGACCGTTTTTATACCCGTTACTCGTAGAGTATAAAGGGTATACTAAAGTCATGCAAATGTATGTAACAGGCAGAAGGAATCATTTCCGACATTTACATAAAGTATATATATTCTTGATCAGCAACAACAGCCGAGTCGATATGGTATATGTCCGTCCGTCCGTCTGTCCGTCTGTCTGTATGAACACCTAGATCTCAGAGATGGTAAGAGATAGAGGTTTGACATGTATTGGACAAATGCTTCTTTTATCTGCACGCAGATCAAGTTTGTTTCAAATTTTGGTCACGCCCGCTCCCGCCCCCGCAGTTTGAAAAAAACGTTATATCTCCTACAGTTTTGAAGATGGACGATTCGTTTTTTCTAGAGATAGTTAGTAATTAGCAAAACAAATAAATAAATAATTTGCCGAAGAAATAATAAAAATCGGATGAACGGTTCTCAAGTTATGAGCAAAATAAGGAACACTGTTAAGCTTAGTATACACTTCCACCAAAGACTCGCCAAAACAAAAATACCAAAAGTGACAATTCTTTTGTTTTGGGACAATGTGACCAGATATTAAGATGAATGCATGTAAAATGGTCACTTTGCCAAGACCGTAGCTTTTGGTTTAATTTTAAACTATAAGTTTTACAATCAATAAATACAAGTTATTAACAAGCGTTCTTCATGGCCAAACCCTAACTACTGGGCCTGATGAGCAGATATGACACTTTTGCAATGATTAAATTCATAATTATAACCCAGTTTAAGTATGATTGAAGTCTCACGGTGTTTTGTACCTTATTTTGAATATTGCGCTCAATCATTGATGAGAAAATTATCCAAATTTCACCCGATTACGCATATTTTTGTACCAATGTCCGATACCTCTTGAAATAATTAAAATTAATTATTCAGGGAGCTATCGATAAAAATACAAAAACTACGGATCTAGTATTTTATCGGTATTTAATCGAGGCCTTTTTGTTTTGAGTGTGGACTGCCACCAAAGAGACTGCCAAAGGATTTTGGCACAAAAATTTTTGTGAGTTTTTATACTCTGTACCGAAGGTACATAGAGTATATTAAGTTTGTGCAAAAGTATGTAACAGGGAGAAGGAATCATTTCCGACTATATAAAGTATATATATTCTTGATCAGCATCAACAGCCGAGTCGATATAGCCATGTCCGTCTGTCCGTCTGTCCGTCTGTCCGTCTGTCTGTCCGTCCGTCCGTCCGTCCGTCCGTCCGTCCGTCCGTATGAACAAACAGATCTCGGAGATGGTAAGAGATAGAGGTTTGACATGTATGGGACAAATGTTTCTTATAGCTGCAGGCAGATCAAGTTTATTTTCAATTTTTGCCACGCCCCCTCCCGCCCCCGCAATTCGGAAAAAACGTTATATCTCCTACAGTTTTAAAGATAGACGTTTCGTACCTTCTAGAGATAGTTAGTAATTAGCAATATGTATCGATTTGCCGAAGGAATGATAAAGATCGGATCAGCGGTTCTCAAGTTATGAGCAAAAAAGTACATCGCCCTCCCCCACCCCCTCCCACCCATTCACAACTAACACCACACAATCTTAAAGAGAGAGAGCGAGAGAGAGAGCGAGAGAGAGAACGAGAGAGGGAGAGTAAGAGAGAGACTTTGAGATGAGCGCGCAGCACCTGCATTGCATTCAGCTTCTACTCCAGGTACAGAGTATGTTATAGTCGGGCTTGACCGACTTTCTCACTTGTTTTTATATGGAGTTTTTTGTTTTGGCGAGTCTTTGGTGGAAGTGTATACTAAGCTTTAATCATGTTTATACCCGTTACTCGTAGAGTAAAAAGGGTATACTAAAGTCGTGCAAATGTATGTAACAGGCAGAAGGAATCATCTCCGACCATATAAAGTATATATATTCTTGATCAGCATCAACAGCCGAGTCGATATAGCCATGTCCGTCTGTCCGTCTGTCCGTCCGTCTGTATGAACACCTAGATCTCAGAGATGGTAAGAGATGGAGGTTTGACATGTATGGGACAAATGCTTCTTTTATCTGCACGCAGATCAAGTTTATTTCAAATTTTGGCCACGCCCCCCTCCCGCCCCCCGCAATTTAAAAAAAACGTTATATCTCCTACAGTTTTGAAGATAGACGATTCGTACCTTCTAAAGATAGTTAGTAATTAGCAAAATGAATCGATTTGCCGAAGAAACGATCAAGATCGGATGAATGGTTCTCAAGTTATGAGCAAAAAAGTTTTACAAGCCCCCCCCTCCCTCCCACCAAAAAAAAAATGTTGCATACTTTTCGGATGGTCACCCTAAGGAACGCATGAACACTGTTGAACATGTTTTTTCATGAGTAACGGGTATATCGAAGTCGGTTAGAGCCGACTTTAACTTACGCTCTCGTTTTCATGAGTAACGGTGTAAGGGTGTGAGTTTGTGTAGGCATTGCAGAACATAAACTTTTGCTGGAGACTGTGAATACGTCCAAACAAGCCAAAAAGCTAACAGTCTGGCAACCCTTCGACCACAGCTGTTACCCAGTATTTTGTTAGCATGGTCACCTTATTCTCCAACCCTGATCAATTGTGAAATGGTTTGTCAAATAGCGTCAGAGCATTTCCTGCCAGCCTCTTTCTTTTTGGATTTTGTGCTTGACGAGAACGGTCATAAATATTGTGCGTTAGTAAAAGTAAATTACCACGTGAATCTCGATATCGGTCTACATTCATCCATCGGCTAAATCAAAGGATTGGAGTGTGAGCATTTCTTTCGGCCAAGCCAGTCACTCATTACTTTGAGGCCAACGCTATTCCGTCTTTATAAACGCTGCCATAACCTGAATCCAAGGTAACAAGTGAAGAGTGCACACGGGCGTGAATTAACTTTGATATTTGTCTAGATCCTAATATACTGTCTACGGGAGATACCGATTTTGTTGTTGTTGACACCAACACATGCACATGCATTTGCTTTGCTAAGCAATTGTACGCCAAAAGTGCGTGGCGGCACACCCACACACATACATACTTATCTAATTCTGAGATCGAGCCCAAAGGTAATTATCGCTAAGAAGCACCTGAGAATCACAATCTAATTATTGTAATTATTGTCATGGTTTAGTGTTCAGTGTCTGATTGGTTCCCAATACCTGAAGTTGTGACCTGCGAAGTGCAGTCACAACTGTGTGTATTCGTACGAATTCGTCAGTAACGTACGCATGTTGTTCACCAATGCTCTACCACAGATGCTTAGGATCATAGGTTAGGTTAGGTTGCGATGGCTGAGAGCGACAAGTCGCTCTCCCACTTAGGCCACTTTGGACCATTGCGATGCCATATTTATTCCCTGTTAACCCTTTTTAATACTGAGGGGGGTCCTCATTACTGAACCATTGTGTGGACAGAATAAATTTGAGTAGAGCTGGGATCTCTAGCCCGGATGTCTCCGAAAGGTTGAGTAGCAGAGGTTGACCAAGTGTCCTGAGTCTCCTTCTACTTAGGATCATGGTCTTTCAAATCTTTGTGGACATTTGGAGTAGCGTAAACCATCGTGCCAGCTACTGCTTCTAAGCCTTGCCTGAGGATCATAATCATTTTGCTGCCATTGCGCTGTGATGCCAAGAATTTCAAGACACCACTCCAGGGCCGGTTCAATGACAAGTGGCGCCCATTTACCTTTTGTATCTTAAATTCGCTTGCGTTGTAGAAACCTCTACAAGTTATCTATGAGCGAATAGCCTTCATTTTGATTCTTTTTCCCTGAATAATACACTATTTATAATATTCTTAAATTAAATCTACCTTCACATGGTACGCTATGTACGTTAATGTATTATTTCTGCATTTATCTAATTAAGTTTAAAGTCCATACAGCACATCAGTCATCAGGCCTGCTGACATCGGTGGATAAGCTACGTGTAAGTACGGCATAGCCGTCAGTCCCAAACGAAATGCAAATTAATTAAAGATTTTCGTACATACCTATCTGAAATACATATATACCATTCTATTCATATATATTATATACATATACACTCTCATCTATATATACTCCCAAATTATCATATAAATAATAATACGTAACGTAATCAATTAGCCTTAAGCATAGAAAGCATTTGCGAATCTCATTGAAGTTTTTTGTTGAATTCTCTTATTAATTACACTAGTTTACAGCCAAAAAGACCCATTTCGACTGAAAATTTTTTTTAGTGTAGTTTGGAATGGTGATCTCAAAAATCAATTTCAAAAATTTTTTCATGGCTCCGTTTTTGAAATATAATTTTTTTTTATTTTTTGGTAGGGGCACTTACATTTTAAGCCATATCTCACTTTATAATTGTCAGATAGAGTCAAGCAAGATAAGAATCGAAAGGTTATTTCGCTGCCGGTAATCGAGTAGAACATTGTTTTTAAATCGGTTCATTAGTTTGACTACAATATCCAAAAATATTTCAAAAAAATCGATTTTTCGCTCGAAAATTCATTTTTGGTCGCCTGGAAAAAATATAAAAAAATCCAAAAAAATTATTTTTATTTTTTCTACATAAGAACCGCACTTCTACGAAGAAAAACAGATATCTATGATCAAAATCTGTGAACAAACACAGGAGCTTTGAACAATTTAGTGCAAAAAAATGTGATATTTTCCTGAATATTTTAAAATAAATTTTCGTTTGCTTCGACTTTTGTTCCGTTTTTAATTTTTATTTTTGTTCTGGCTTTTCGTTCACTTCATAATTTGACCAAAAAACGAAGAAAAGTACAATGTTAATTTTTGGAAACACACAATATACTCAAATTTGACTGTTAGTTCCTCTACTCAATTTGATCCATCTATGGTACGTGTTACACGATTTTCCTCACAAATACCTTATTTTCTTCGTAAAAGTGATTCTTAAGTAGAAAAAAATAAAAATAATTTTTTGTATTTTTTTATATTTTTTCTAGTCGTTTAAAAATGAAATTTCTTGATTTTCGAGCAAAAAATCGATTTTTTTGAAATATTCTTGGTTGTTGAATTCAAACTACTGAACCGATTTAAAACAATGCTCCACGCAATTATTGGCAGCTCCATTACCTTTCGATTTATTTCTTACTTGACTCTATCTGACAATTATGAACTGAGATAAGGCTTAAAATGTAAGAGTACCTACCAAAAAAATTTAAAAAATTATTATTTCAAAAACGGAGCCATGAAAAAATTTTTGAAATCGATTTTTTAGATCGCCATTCCAAACTATACTAAGAAAAATTTTCAGCTGAAATGGGTCATTTTTTTTTTATTTTTGTAAACTAGTGTTATTTATCCATATCGTGTACCTTTTGATTTGTATGATGAATAATTTTGCACTGACAATTAGAATCTGTAAGCTCAAGATTAGCGATCATAAACCATTTGTAATGAAGATCTACAATGGATATAAATATGTTATATAACCATAGTGAATATTACGACTTAAATATGAATTAAACTCACTTTGTATGGGCACCTAAAGTAATTTGTTCGCATCATTAGAAAAGGGTAAAGGCAAAGGATTCGATGTCTTTACAGGTTGGGAGGGTATTGAAAGAAGAACATCACCACCTCAGTTCTTAAACGATACATAGTATGTGTGATCTTTTAGACCAGTATTTGGTTGTTATATTCCGTTCCCTCCTTAACTCTGTTTACTATATTTAGTTATGTGACGGGGCAGCTCTCTAGGTGGCAAAAAACCCACCCCACTTTCCCTGAGCACAGTCGACCCCGTAGGCAGAGTACGCCTCCAGTTAGCTGCACACATTCCCGGTTCGTTACAACGGGTATATCGAAGTCGGTTAGAGCCGACTTTAACTTACGATCTCGTTTTTTATTGAGTTTAATCACTCCAATACCATGTCCTACTGTAATAATAAATTTAATTGGAAATAAAGAGCATGGTAATTTCCTGAGTGACCTTTTTGATTTTCAATTGTAGAACTTTTTAGCAGGCTCTAGGTCACAAATTTTCTTAAACAAGACATACAAACCCAAAAAGGAGGAACTTTGTACTTTAGAGCTGTCACATTTGTATAGATTTCGATAATTTTTAGAGCGAAGCTCTTCTATGGATCGATCGATTGAGGAACTTAAACTACGAAAGATTTGTATTTGCAGCAGATTCCATTGGTTCTTTCTTTGTCTTGCAATGCACACGGCAATGAGTACTGAGTTCTGATCAGCGAGTACTGAGTATCAAGAATATTACGTAAAAAGTACCTATTGAATATCGACTACCAACAATTTAGTACTGAATATCGACTATTAAGTATCAAGTACCTTGTCCCGAGTAATTAGTACACAGAGAAAACAAAATTGGCTACACGGCGCGTGTAGAATTCAAACCTAAACGCTACGTATTTCGCCCTGTTAAATTGCACACGCTGCGTGTAGAACTCAGAATGCCACACGGGACGTGTGGAATAGTTACACGCGACGTGTGGGTATTAAAAATCTGAATGCAAATGTAGAAAAGTTAAATGCTGCGTGTGCAAAGCCAAAGATTTGAAAATCAGCTTGTTTACCTTAATAACTCTTCATTTTTCATGCAGCAATCTGATTACCACACGGACGTTTAGGTTTTCTACATTGACGTTTGGATATTGAAATGCTACACGCGCGTGTGGAATTTATAAACGAAAAATGTAGCTCTACATCAGTACTGAATTCTTAAATTTTCGTTTAGCACTCGATTGTCACACGTGGCGTGGGATTTCTAAATGTACGTTTAGATTTACAAAACCTTAACGCTGCGTGTTAAAAATCTTCACGAAACGTGCGCGAATTTTTGTTGCCTGTATATAAATAGCGATTGCGTTGAATTAGAACTTGAGAATTACAAGCAAGCAAATATTGGATTGTGCCTTTGCACACTGGGCCAGATTTCAGTTTGGGCGGCATAAATTCGAAAAATGTAGTTAGACAATTGCAATTTGGCACATTTGATAGACATCAAGTGTGTAATAACCTCGGGAAAATTATAAAACAATCCCACCACGCCCACCCTTACCGCCCACATTAGATAAGGGCCCACTTCTGGTGTAGCTTAACAGTTTTTTTAAAACTTCTGAAATCAATCGTAAAAAAATTTTTTAATTCTGTTTTTTGAATGTCATTGTACTATTTATTACAAAAATTTTTAAATGTGTCAATGCGAGGGCTGTTTAAAAAGTTCTCGGCCTCCATAGTAGGGTCTTCTAAATTAAGGTGAGTGGATGGTTCGCAGCTTTCCGGCAGTCACTATTAACAAAAAGCAAAATGGAAAGCGGGAAATTGGTAAAAATTAATGCCTATAGGGCCCGATGCAGAATGATGAAAATAGAATCAAATTTGTAAAAATGGCGGCCAGAAGACCAGAAGAGGGTCTTAAATTGTTAAAATATCCTTTTTAAGTCATACATTTCTGTTACCTAAATTGAGAACGATAATATCATTTATTATTTATGTGATTTTTATATTGGGTATTTATATTTTAAAGTCATTAAATTTTAAATAGTAGGTATGATAGTATCCAAATTTTTTTCTTCACTCAAACTTTTTTCTAAGTTAAAAATTAAATAGTTTTATTCAAAGGTATGTTGAAAAGATCACTTACTAATACTTTGAATATCCTTGATTAAATACTATTTAAATTTTATCTAGCTCAACATCTAGTTCAATAGCAATAGACAGTGCCTCCGTATGTATAAGCAGTTTGTGTTGTTTTTTCCTTGTCTGCCAGATTACATGCCACAATTAGTCGAGATTCACCGTCGGTGTATGCCAAACGTAGACTTCCTACTTATTCATTGTTGATGTGCTATTTACTAAGAATACCTGCTCGACAAATCACTTTGAATTTTTGCCTTAAATGTTTAAACCCCTTCGATCGCTTTTGCAACCTTTTTTCAAGTAAACCTCAAAGTTTTTAATTTTTATGTCAATTTCGTTTCTCTTCTCTGTGCTAACTGCATGCTCCTTAAGCTGCTCCAAAAATCCAGCTTGAAATTGCACGGGCGTTTCGGTTGTTTTCAGCCCATACATTGAACAGCGTTGCATGGCTGAACTCCAAACTTAACTGCAAATATCAAGAGAATGCGCAAAGCCGCAAAAAAGCCGCAAAAAGCGTTAATAACACGATGAGATATACACTTTAAGGTCAAACTCCTCATATTTACTTTTGTCAGAAATTGTCAGAAAGTTAGTTATACCCACATTTCACGGGCACGATGGTTCGGTTTTATTCTATATAGACATAACAAAATGATAAATAGAAACAACACTTTACAAGAACAAACACACAATTTGTTTGCAATTCACATTCTACATACCTTTCTTTATTTTCCATATTTTACATTCAATTTTTATTCACGGAGTGATAAATGGCACAAGCTTAAAGTTGAGTAACCGTTTTCTCGTTTTTTTAATACAACAAGCAGCTGACCGAACAGTTGACTTTGCAGCCCTGCGAAAAATGCAGGGCTGCACTGAAAGCAAAACGCTTAGTGGATTTAATATACCTTATGTATGCTTTTTAAGAATAATTGATTAAAAATCACGATTTGTTTCCATAAAAATTTTGAATTTATGCCGCCCAAACTGAAATCTGGCCCAGTGTGC
>JAEIGQ010000564.1:0-11838 GCA_018904275.1 Lordiphosa clarofinis
AAAAATTTGAGGTTGGTCCATTGTAAATTGATTTGCTCAAAAAACTGTGGGGACGATTTTGATAAATGGGGACTTAAAATAATCTTGAATATGTCTTCTTTACGTCTGTATACCGTGTATATGCACGGCCTCTGAGAGGCCAGATATTCATCCTTTTGTGGAAGGTCAATTTTTTGACTCTATGATTTCAGTACCTGGAATGCTCAAATCCACCCAAGCTTCATTCAAAACAATAGTTTACGCTTTTCTGAACATTTTGATATTTAATATGTCTCAATCGGTTAAGTAGTTAGTGAGTAAACTTAAAAACAAAAAATTTATTTTGGTTCCATATTCCACCGTTCCAAATCGTTGCTAAAAAGTCGTTGCTATTTTGACGCACATGCTAAAAAGTCGTTGCTATTTTGACGCACATATTTTAATGAGAAAAACTGTTTTTTCCTCAATATTACCGCTTTCAATCACGGTCATGGGTAATATTAAATGTTTTTAAGCTGATCTGCGAAGTTTGGTCGAAGTCGCTAACCGTTGAGACAAGCGATTTCAAGTGTATAAAAACTTCGGCACGGACGAAGTTAGCCTTGCCTTTCTCGTTTTTGCAATTTATTTCCAACTTTCCACAAATTAACGCCTTCAAAAATAGGTTACCGCCGACCTTAACTTTTAACCGAATTTAATTCAATTTATCGGTAAGTAGCCTCTTTGCGGATTTATTTCGTTAGGTTAAAGAATCAACCCGGCGACGATCGACTGTGCACATTGAGCAACTTTAGTGGAATATTCCACCGTCAGCCGATCGGACCCCCATATATAGGCCACTTCTCCCGCCGTTTGTGCCTATCCCAACAAAGGGACTGCACATAATGCAATTTGAGAGCCCATCCGCGCAGCATTTGAATTTAATGCCCTACCTACGCGCTAGAGGGCGCCCTGCATAGTCTCTCCCCTCTCAAGCAGTGCTGCCAGACTTCTTTACTCAGCGGTGCGCCACTCGCTCAGACCTATCGATAAAACGTAAAGAGTGTTCCACAAAATGTCAATCAGATATTAAAAGCTAAAAAAAAAAAATGCAAAGATTACAATGCAATCTCGCTTAACTGTAAATTTTTAGCTCTCTTTTGTGCACCAAAATATGTGTAAAATTTTTTGACTAAAAATAGTTCTTAAATATCAAAGTTTATTATGGGCGTCTAAAGTGCTTAGCCAATCTTCATAAGATTCTTATTGTTATATTTTAAGAACGGTTTCAAACCAGTGTGAACCAGATTAAATGTGGTAAGCCAAAATCGAACATATTTTTAAATATAATAAAAGAAACATATTAACAGAATTCTAAGGTCTCAATTTTACTACTTAACCCTCTAAGACTACTTTCCAAAATAATAGAAAAAAAGTATTCAAAGATTTTTTTTAAAGTGAATGAATGCTTCTAAGCTCAAATATGTACTCAGAAATAACGTAGAATCTTTGGTTTACCTGTAAGGTGAGAAGAAGGAAAAGCGTGCCTGAAGGCACGCTTGGGGCTTTGAGTGAAAAAAAAAACATTTTCAAGTAATGAATATTTATTTTATTTTTTCTTATGGTATTCTAAAAAAACTGTTTTTATTCGCTGTGCAGCATAAATGCAGATTTCATTTCGTGCATATGCATTGCATTTGTGAACTTTTACAGTGCTTGCAACATCTTTTTCCACTGTTTCGATCCAACCAATGTGGGAAATGGTTCAGCTGGTCAAACCGCAAGTCCGATATTGGATGTTTTGATTTTTGACCATGTTTGAGCTCATGCTGAAAAGGTCGATGAGAGAGTGGAGACTGCATTGCCCGCTCTGTCTGCGAGGATGGTGAATTGTTCGTCCTGACTGAGAGGATGGAGACTGGTTTACCCATCGCGGTGAAGATGTATTTATGGTATTGATTGGACGACCCGGTAGGTTTTTGTTTTTATATGTCGCCAGCCCTGCGGCTAGTGTTTTGCGAAAGTCTGGGAGTGCGAGTAATTTTTCTTTGCTTGCGTTCTCTGTTTGAATACGACTGTCTAAAATATAGGTGGACAAAAAGCGAACAGACTTGCTGTCTTTCCAGAGTAAATTTTTTTTCACAACAAAATGAGGTAACTTGTCCAAATTTCAAAAATTCTTGAAATTCAAAAATGTCCCGACGGATTCTGAAAGTTTGACACAAAAAAATAATTTCCATATTTTTTTCGGAGTTTTAGTTGTTGATAAACCCATGGCAAGAGGCCTCGGAAGTTCGAAAATTTGACTTAATTTTGGTGGCCACGGCTTAAACGGTAAAAAGCTGAAACTTTGCACACGTGTCTTTTTATGCTCCGCTTAAACATAAATTTTTTTTCGCTTACCGCGCATTTTTCGACCAGCTCCCATAGAGACGATTGCTCTTAAAAAATAGAATTTTGGGATAACTTCTTTGTTTGTGGTGGAACCTAAGCCAAAATTTAATGGTATTGATATTTGACTGTCCTTTATAAAATATGTAAGATTCAGAAGAAACACATAACTATTTGACATCAGCAACCAGTTGGATGAAAATTTCTTCTTTTAAAATCTCCTACCCTTGGTAAGCTACAACCACCAAATTATATATTCATCAGTTCTAAATGTTCCCCCACAATATACTTTAGTTTCAGCCCAACTGCTGCATTTTATCAAGTAGCTGCCCTAGAAAGTGTTGCTCTTGAAATTGAATCTAGTGAGAAAAACTTCTTTGCTATTAAAGGTACCTTGATAAAAATTCATATTTATCGATTTTATGTGCTCCCCCACCATATATACAAAGGTTGGGATCATCGAACCTGTTAATAGTGTTTTTTCTTAAATATCTCATATTAAATTATTTTTTTTTTTTATAAATTTCGTTGTCACACCAAAAAGAAGGGTCCTCTTCCGGCTTTTAAAAAAAGCCGATGTGTTTTCAGTGATGAAGTTATGTAAATTCCATTCTCTTAAATTTTACATTCTTGTTGGCGGTATAACTAGACGGAAAACTCTAGTACTCTCATCAGGCTCAGATTGTTCCTTCAGCGCTTGGAACATCAATCGTTTTTCATCTATGGGAACTTTGTCGTCAAAAAAACAGAACTACAGCTTCTTTTGATAGATTCCAGAGGTGAGTGCTCATTTTCTTGAGTACTTTAGAAGAAGTTGCTGAATCAACAATTGCGTACTCCTGAATTGACTTCAAGAAAATTAGATCTTGGTTCGGTGAATCCACTGATAATGAAAGGGCATACATCCCTTATCGTACTGAAATCCTTTTACGAAACTTTAAAATGTTTTATGAACAGAAATATTTTAAGCACGTACAGCGCTTTAGACATCCATCGGGCATGGTGCATGGCTCCTGGGGATCGAAAACGTATATTTCCAAATGAGTTATCCCCGAGAAAAATTAATGCTAGCTCTATTAATTCTTTGTATTCGGCACGTAAGAAAGATTCCTTAAGTTGTTGGCGACAATATCCAATTGTTCCGTCTTTTATTTCACCTAAGACTACTCTCACTTTTTCGTCAAGGATTCCGGGCTCAAACTTAGACTTGTCAATGTTAGGCCATGCCTTCTTGAATCGCTCAAAAATTGCCACTGTTGGTCCAAAGGTTTCTCCGAATTTAATTTGATTCTGGGTTACCGATTTGATGTTTTGAGGACGCGCTTGTATTCATTATATAAATCTTTTATTTAAATAACATTTCTTGCGGCAGATATAGATTTAATTTTCAGTTTTTTTATTAATAACTTTGCACTAAAATCCACGTCGTTCTTATTGTCAATATAAAAAATTAATATACACTTTTCAAGTGTATAAAAAGATTTTGCAATAACACGCGACGGATTAGGATTTTTTTCAAACGATTGGTCGAGTGCCCGATTAATAAATGATACTTTAATGAAGACATTTTAATTGATGAATTGAACAAGATTTCCTTTTCAATATGGGTTAAAATCTGAAAGCAGACACTATGTTGAATTGACTATTTCAAAGTTTTTAAGTTCTTAAGAGATTTTTGTAATTTGGAGAGTACCGATGATCCCAACCTTTGTATATATGTTGGGGGAGCAAATAAAATCGATAAATATGAATTTTTATCAAGGTACCTTTAATAGCAAAGAAGTTTTTCTCACTAGATTCAATTTCAAGAGCAACACTTTCTAGGGCAGCTACTTGATAAAATGCAGCAGTTGGGCTGAAACTAAAGTATATTGTGGGGGAACATTTAGAACTGACAAATATATAATTTGGTGGTTGTAGCTTACCAAGGGTAGGAGATTTTAAGAGAAGAAATTTTCGTCCAACTGGTTGCTGATGTCAAATAGTTATGTGTTTCTTCTGAATCTTACATATTTTATAAAGGACAGTCAAATATCAATACCATTAAATTTTTGGCTTAGGTTCCACCACAAACAAAGAAGTTATCCCAAAATTCTATTTTTTAAGAGCAATCGTCTCTATGGGAGCTGGTCGAAAAATGCGCGGTAAGCGGAAAAAAAATGTATGTTTAAGCGGAGCATAAAAAAGACACGTGTGCAAAGTTTCAGCTTTTTACCGTTTAAGCCGTGGCCACCAAAATTAAGTCAAATTTTCGAACCTCAGGCCTCTTGCCATGGGTTTATCAACAACTAAAATTCCGAAAAAATATGGAAATTATTTTTTGTGTCAAACTTTCAGAATCCGTCGGGACATTTTTTGAATTTCAAGAATTTTTTGAAATTTGGACCAGTCTAATGAGGACCCAACGTACTCAGTCGAAATCCCCTTGGCAATTTGTTGATGGCAATATAGTTTGGTAGTTTGCAATTGGGGATACGGTTTACTCGCACCGTGCCAAGGCTATAAATACCTTTCGCTCTTAGATAAACCATCAAAGGCAGAGATGTATAAAAATGATACATGTTAAATGATGTGATTCTTAAATCTTTCTACGGTTTGTGTTTGCTTTTCAACACAAAGGCGGGCATACTTTGGCACCGAGTCAAACCGTTTGTTTAGACAGTCTACAAATTTTCGCGTACGGAACAAAGGATCGTAGCCTGGTTCACCCTTTTTGATACGTTCGCGCTCATTACGTAGCGAGAAGTTCTTCTTGATTGCCTCGAATCTGCTTCGGGTCATGTAGGTTTGTATAGGTCCGAACGCATTTTGTCCCCAGTAGCTCTACAGATTCGGGTAGCGATAAATGGACATGAACATCAAAATACCTATGTAATGGTGCATCTCATCAGTGTTAATTTTGAACTTATTGTTAATATCGTCCGTTAAAGCTGCGCACATGGTTTCGTCGACGATCATATTCATGATTTCCGCATTAAAGAAATAGCAAAAGAGCTCTAGTGGAGTTTTAAGCACCTTTATTTCTGCTGGCAGCGAAAAATCGCCTCGAAATGCTACATTGTTAACATGCAACTGAATCTTTTGTTATTGGTTCAATACCTGTATAAATAAAACTAATTATTCACTAAAAAAACACATAGCAATTAAATTTGGCTTACCAGCTCCATTGAACCCACCAGAAGTTGACGTAGATTCGCACGCCGAGTCTTCACTAATTGGAAATGGGGATCGCGACCTTTTTGCAGTTTTCTGGGAAGTCTAAGCTTTCTGAGCAATGTTTGTTTTTCAACATTACTCTCAATAGATGACACTGTCTCAGCATCCTCTAATGCCTCCACTATATCAATGTCGTCGTCTTCGTCGTCACTTGAGCTTATCACTTCTTCATCCGACGGAACTGAGTCAAATATCTTGAGCAACTGCTCATCTGTCAAGTCGGACAGCTTATATCGAACCCGTTTTGCCATTTCTTGTAATATTTATAATTATATTAAGTAAAATCACTCCATCAACAGAAACAAACACATAAATTGCAATCAATTGTGAAATATCAGCAGGCAACAAAAGTTGTCTTGGAGCCCCAAACATGCCTCAAGGCACGTATCGCTATTTCGCTGTCACGACACATGTCTTTTATATATTTGCAAATCTGAAACTTAATTTTAATAGTAAATAAACATACCTTTCAGGAAAAAAATTATGAGCTGGATAGGTTTTATATATTTACTATAATTTGCACAGCAAAATACAACATACAGCAGACCAAATTTTACTCGCGAAAAAAAATATGGCTTGTGCATAGCGAAATATAAGTCCTGTTAAAGGCTTCGGAGAGCTTTCAAAGCTAAGACTCATAATTTTGTGTGTTTATTATCAACCGATAAAAATTAATTAAACAATTGAAAAGCTGTTAGTTTATTTTTTAAGGCCAAAAACGTAATACGTGCCTGCAGGCAGGCTTACGTGTTAGAGGGTTAATTCGTACTGGAAAAAAATGTCATGTTCGACATGTCACGTATAGACAGACAAAAAAAAAAAGTACTTACGATTTTCAACTCAAATAAAATATATTTCAAAGAACGCTTTATTCATAAGATATTAAAACAATTTGGACTTAGTTAATGTGTAAGGTTTTGCTAAACTTTGTCTTTATACATCTGCGCCCAAAATCCACATCTATTTTAGTCTCGTTCGAATCGCTTCTAATTTTGTCATTATTTTGGATACCGAATTCCGCTTGCTATACACTTTACCACCAAATTAATGTGCTTGCTAAGAGCTGTATTATAAAGTAAAAAACGAATATAACATTTTTTTTTAATTTTTAATATTTTTGACGGTCACGTTCGACAGAATGGAAATGCCCTTATGTTGGTGGAAAACATACATTTTTCTCTACTCTAAAATCTAATCTCTTTTTATAGATTCACCATTTCGGCTATCTTCTTACTTGCAATGTCATCCTTAAAACGGCGGTACCAGTTTTCTGAGTTAATCTGTGCAATTCCAAAGAAAATCTTAACGTTTTACTTCCATTTTTCACCTTTCCAGCATGGGTTCTAAAAGCTTAGATCTTCTACTATTCAATTATTCTTTCTTTCCTTCCAATTTGTTTCTTTATTTATTTCTTACTCAGTGATAATACCGGTTACCAGAGCTTTTACATGGTTTTTAGGTTTTATAAAAACTTTTCTTCATTTAAACTGTGAAACACTGAATCTGACATTTTAGCTGGTTTTTACTGTTCTAGGACCAGGAACTAGTGCTAAGGCTGCTAAGGGACAACCACAACAACAAGGGGCATCACCGACCCGTTAAGTGACGCCTGGTTCTGCATGTACATTGAACACACATACATACTTCTGAGAATAAGTCGAAGACTTGATTTTGTTTGAAACGCACCAATTTAAAGCATTTACAAGCTTAACTATGGACTCTACATCAGAAAGGTAAGATTAACATCATGTTGAAATTATATATGAATTTATCTCAAATATTTATTCCATTTCTTGTCACATTCAGATCAGCCAAGGTCATTGAGCTGCTGGAATCCGGACACTTTGCTGACATACGCATTTTAATTGACGGCGAAGTTTTCAAATGTCACAAAATGACTCTAATGTGTGCATCGGAATTTTTCGAGAAATTACTTCTTACCGATTGCAAAGAGACCTCATCGGGCGAAATCCGCTTGGAGGATGTTACTCCAAACACTTTTGGGATATTTCGCCAATTCGTTTACAGTTTGGACCCGAAACCTTTGCATAAATTGAACACGACAGAATTGCTTCAAGTGCTCGAATGTGCCGATATGTGGCTAACTCCCGCCTTGGTGGATGTATGTACTGCTCTACTGATAGGACGTTCGAACTCCATGCCTGTGGGTCCTCTGGTAGTGATGTTTGGCAAAGCGCATTCTAATGCATAATGCAAAACTAAAAGAAGCTGCAATTAAGGTAGAATGCTTGTACTTTAACTTTAACCATTATTTAATTGGGTTTCGTCATTCTAGAATCTCAAAAAAGCCTGGCATGGTAATGAATTGCCCAGAGTCAACAGAACTCCCAGCCAGTTGCATTAAAGAATATGTCAAACTGACTTCCGGTCTCTTAGTGAAATCCGACGATTTGAGTTAATTGAAAAAATGGATCGATTTGAGTGGCTATTACAAACCTGGAATGCTTTATCCATTTTTAATCAAAGATAACCAGGAAAAAAAAAAAAAGAAGACTTCTGAAGACACCGAACTTGATTTAATAGAACAATTGCTAAATGAAATTAAGTATGACAATATGTCAGCGACTGAATTTTTACAATGGTCCAGGAAAGTCTAAATTGTTTAAAGAATCCTGGAAGCTTGACAAGTTGTTTGCTAAAGTCAATGGCAGTCAAAATAGTGGATACGTAGTGGATAGTAGATACGGCAGTTACTGCAATTCCTGTGGGCGTTATAGAAACTAATAAATCGCCAATCTCTTATGATCTACAAAAAAATCTACAAATAATGTTGGTCAGCTTCTCTTTGTAAAAACACTCAGAATCATATAATTAGAAAATATCATTGGCTTACCATGGATGTTAGTTAAGTACCACAGCCTGAATTTAAATTCATAATTTTGTTTTATGGAGAATTTCAAGAAATAACTTTTTGTAAGAAAAAGCTAGTGCTAATGGACTGACTGCAGTGGCGTAGTGTGTGGTTATCGGCCTGGACGATTTGTGTACCAAAGGTACACATAGTATATCAATATTAAATAATTTATTCATAACATACCGGTCGATATGTTGCAGAGAATATGGCAAAATTGGACCTAGCGTATAAACTATTTGAACTATCAACATTTAAATGAAGTCAATTTTAAACATTAATTTATACAGATCCTTTAATCGACTCCAATAAAGATTTCATGTATTTTTCAGCATTTTCTGAATTCTTATACCCTTGCATAGGGTATTATAATTTTGAGCCTTGTCCGTCCGTCTGTCTGTTTCTACGCAGACTAGTCTCTCAGTTTTAAAGCTACCGCGCTGAAAGCATCCCCGTCCACATAAATATATATATATTCTTGATCATCATGACGACCTGAGTTGATATAGCCATGTCCGTCTGTCCGTCCGTCTGTTTCTATGCTTTCTCCTCCGTCAGTTCTAAAGCTATCTTAACACGTCTGTCTTTTGGTAAAAACACGCTACACATTTGTCGGAACCGGCCGGATCGGATGACTATAGCATATAGCTGCCATAGGAACGATCGGTCGAAAAACTAGTTATAGTGAGAAAAACTTCTTTGTTTTTAGTGATATCCCTCTCAACGCTCGTATTTATAAGTTTTTAATGATTTCACATAATTTCACCAAAACTTGTCGAAATCGGACTACTATATAGTATAGCTGCCATACAAAAGTTAGGTCTGAAGAAAAACTGAAAAAAACTTTTTGGTTTTCAATGTTATCGCTCCCAACGCTCGTATTTATAAGTTTTTAACAGGGATCGCAAATAAGAGTTATGGACTTTAAAAAAATCAAAGCCAAATAAGTGTCCTAGACCCTTTTGGAGACACCCCATATACGAATTTTGAGTGAGCAATCCAAAATCAGGATAAACTTTTATTTTCAATTTTTAAATAAAAATCGAAAAATAACTCTTATTTTTATTATAAAAATTGAAAGTAAGACTTATTTTTGATTTTTATTTATAAAAATTGAAAATAAAAATTGATTTTGAATATCTTTTAAACTAAAATGCGCATTTCAAAAGTGAACATATATCTATGATCTATGAATCAATACCTTTCCAATGATACCTCAAATGTCCTTGAAGGATCAAGGATAAGGATTAAGGATACCAACGGAGGAGATAGCTATTTCAACTCAGCTTGTCATGCTTCCTCCTGTGCGTTACAAATATCCTGACAATTTTAATATACCCTCTCCAAGGGTATAGAAATATCTCTTTGTCTTTAACTCGGAAATCATATCCCCTTTTAAACCGCATATCGACTTGTTTTTTACACCCGTTACTCGTAGAGTAAAAGTGTATACTAAAGTCGTGCAAATGTATGTAACAGGCAGAAGGAATCATTTCCGACCATATAAAGTGTATATATTCTTGATCAGCATCAACAGCCGAGTCGATATAGCCATGTCCGTCTGTCCGTCTGTCCGTCCGTCCGTCTGTCTGTATGAACACCTAGATCTCAGAGATGGTAAGAGATAGAGGTTTGACATGTATGGGACAAATGCATCTTTTTTCTGCACGCAGATCCAGTTTGTTTCAAATTTTGGCCACGCCCCTCCTGCCCCCAATTTGGAAAAAACTTTATATCTCCTACATTTTTGGGATATACAATTTGTTCCTTCTAGATATAGTTAGTATTTAGCAAAATAAATCGATTTGCCGAAGAAATGATGAAATTCGGATGAACGGTTCTCAAGTTATGAGCAAAGAAGTGAACCAAGACCCCCGCTACCCACCCTAAAAAATGTTGCATACTTTTTTGATGGTTACCCTAAGGAATGCAGGAGCACTGTTAAACATGTTTTTTCATGAGTAACGGGTATATCGAAGTCGGTTAGAGCCGACTTTAACTAATGCTCTTGTTTTAGATGATCCAATGACGAGCTATGATCAACACGTTTCACTTTTGAACTGTCTTAGCCGGCTGGTTCGGCCTGCTTCATAGTACCAGCCTACACATCAAGTTTTCAGTTCAAAGCTTAAGTCATTTCTAAGAAATGACTCAACCAAGGCTGAAAACCTCTGAAATTCTGTAAAAGGTTCGGCTTTTAAACTTAAATTCAATAGAAACAGCCCTTTCAATAATATCAATGCCGGACTCTCTTCTTTTTTACAAGCAAAAATTGTGAAACTGATACGTTTCTTATGCTCTATGTTCTTCATTGTTGGTCATCCATGGTTCGGGGTTCACTATTGTCAAAACCATGGCAATTTAGTTATTTTCCTTATGATCTTGACAATGTTCTTTACCTGTGGTATTAATCGCGGTTCGGTATTATCATAAACAGGGCAATGAAGTTATGTGTGATAGTTTGTGGTCTTGAAAAACAGTTTCTTAAGCATTTCGCGGTTTTGTTACCATTGAGATCCCTTACCTGCGAATTGCGCCTATGCATTGATGCTGACATGATTTTTCACTTGGTTGACAATTTCGTCTTTCATAATTACTATTTTTATCCTCATTGGTTTTTTTCGCGATTTAATAAGTCTTCAGTCAGTGTAAATGGTTTAAATGCCTCAACTATCACAAAGTCTGTAAATTCGTTTTACACTCCGTGTACTCAACTAAAAACCATTTTGTACTTAACTAAAATTGTTTAGTACACACGAGTGCTGAACACAAAAAAAGTTCGGTAAAAAAGTTCGGTACTTGCTTTTTTCGGTCGGTGCGTTACAAATTATTTACCGTTCTTGTGATTTCGTACAGTAAAATGTAAAATTGGCTATATAGCTCCTCCAACGGGGCCAAGACACAAATCAGTGTACACAACACAGCAAATATTTCTGCATCATTAAGTCAAAATTAGTCATTTTTGAGTTATGACAGACTTGAAGTAATTGAGCGAAATGTATAAGCAGCGGCATTGAATCAATAAAAAAAATTGGTATCCTTAATCCTTATCCTTGATCCTTCAAGGACATGTGAGGTATCATTGGAAAGGTATTGAATCATAGATCATAGATATATGTCCACTTTTGTAATGCGCCTTTTAGTTTAAAAGATATTCAACATCAATTTATATTTTCAATTTTTACGTTACGATCCCTGGTTTTTAATGATGTTACATAATTTCAATTTGTCGAAATCGGACCACTATAAAGTATAGCTGCCATACAAACTGTGTTATGATCCGACCTTCTTTCCCGGGTCCAACTATCGGTCGCCGGCTAGCTTACGGCTGACTCAGGGATGAGTACGACCTCGATAGCTGGACTGGTCGGCTAACAACAAAAAATTTATATATTTCCAGA
>JAEIGQ010000565.1:0-11503 GCA_018904275.1 Lordiphosa clarofinis
GAGTCAATCAAAAACATCTTTATACTTTTTCAAAGATGATGATTTTTTCACCCTTTATCTTGTAGATATTTCTGAGAATGGGTTGAAGGCTTTACTGCATAGTTCAATTCCTACCTTTTATTAATTCTAAAAAGCAGGGATGCAAACCACTTAGAAATAAGGACTGGTTCGGTTCAGTGGTTCACACAGTTTTTGAACCGCCGGTTCGGTTTATTGCATGGTTTTTGGGGCTAACTGAACCGCGGTTACGGTTCGGTTCGGTTCGCTCTTTACTCATTTCCTTTCCTTCCCCCTTGAAAAGTCCTAAATTTTAACCTTTTTTCTATAATTACAATTAAGTTTTTTTATTCTTTTCATCGAAAACTTCTCTGTAACATAAAGGGACGTACGCAGGATTTTGATTAGGGATGACGAAGGCCTAAAGTCTTCGGGGAGTATTATTTTGCTAAAGTTGCTATCATTATTGAAAAACATTTTTGGGTATGTATAATAAAGGTGCGCAGGCGAAAATTTTTTCGCAAAAACCGCGGAAACGTTTTTACATACCTTCTTAATCAAAGCTTAAATACAAATTGACTTCGATGGGCCGGAACAAAAATTGTTTTGAGGTCGAACATGGTTTTTTAGTTTGATGGCAAATGCGTTTCGAAATTAGTTTTTTACTCCAAGAAAAATTTCCTTGTAGGGTGCCTGCAGAGGTTTTTACTGGAGGCTGATATAATTGGACGAGTTGGACTACGTTTTTTGGAAACATAACATAACATAATCCGTTCGATCTCAATGGCAGTATATTTTTGGACTTTAATATGGAAATTGTGGTTATTTTTTGTGATAAAAAACAATTTTTTTTAAATTATTGTTCAGTTGACACAATTTTTGTTTCATAAGAAATTTTCAAGGCATACTACAAATCTGCACTCTAAATCATTTTCAGGAATACCACTATTTCTAAATTTAAGAGAATAATCAATATACATTTTGTAATTATTTACCGCCCCTGAAATTTTCTGCACCTAAAATTTGCCGCCCCAAAAACTTCCCGCCCCTGAAACTCACAGCCCCCAAAAATTGCCGCCCCTAAAAATTTGCCGCCACCCCTCGCTACGCCACTGATTCAATAAGAAAGACTTAGATTTTCAGTTAATCGTATTTGTACAAAATTTCGACGGCAATTTCCGTATGAACGTTCTCATTTCGTTTTTCAATCCTAAAACTTTAAATATCAAGCGACGAAAACATCTTTGGTCACTTGATATTGTTTAGAAACTGCTAAAACTATTCGAGCTATACTTAGCTATACGAGCTATACTTAAGTTTTTTTCCTGATAAATATTCCAACATTTAATAATCTTTATGTAAACGCAAACAATCGATATTTTACTTTTTCATGGAATTGAATCCCTATTATTGAGTTGTTTGTCAAGAATTTTCGACTCGTGTTTACTTATAGGCTTTTTACACTGATCACATCTAACATCCAACATCCTGAGTTTAAATGCTTAATAACCATTTGCTATGCTAACATTTGTAAATTTTTGGTTTATAAAATTGTTAAGTGAGTCGATTTCTAATAGGTAAATGCTTCAAAGATACCAAATTTCGCCATAGGAAATATTTATGACTCAGGATATTGGATGTTAGTTGTTAGATGTGCTCAGTGTAAAAAGCCTACTATTGAGTTTAAAGAATTATCCGTTATGTTATCATTAACGTTTTTAATTTTCTTGTATTTTAACATTAAGTGAGATTTAGCTACTTTTTTCCTTCTTAAGATAGCAAGTTTGATTCCTGAAAACAAAGAAATCGAATTCAAAAATAGGCCGAGCTCTTTTTTCCAAAGAGTTGACAATTACTGAGCTATGTCGTCCTCCTATTCAACATAGAAATACTCATACTCATTTTCTATAGCAAGCCAATCTCAATTAAAGATAAAAAGTTAACGTTTGAGTTTTAAGTTGACCCCCAACGGATAATACAATTAAGTCTTGGCTTATTACAATTTTGTATCCTTAGCAAATTTAATAAGGTTGATGTTCTTAGCTTTTTTACAACAACTTTGCTTTTCCAAGTAGATTATAAATCTAATTGCTGGTTTTGCTTACTATTCGCCAGTAGCTCAATACCTAGCTGAAGTGAACCGAACCGAACCATTTTATTTTTCGGTTTTTGGTTCGGTTCAGCATTTTTGAAAACACACCGGTTCGGTTTACGGTTCGGTTCACAAGCGAAAAAAGCGGTTCGGTTCGGTTCAAAACCGGTTCGGTTCAGAACCGGTTTGCATCCCTGCTAAAAAGGTAAGAAATTGTAAGGACTTTAAGGACAAGGTCCTCAAAATAAGCTATTATTTTAGTGAAGACCTACTCTTTCGAACCTTTTCTTTAGGTTTTGGAAACAGAAATTGTTACATTACGACTGCCAAACTATCGACAAAAAGATATTATCGATAATTTTGGCCAGACAAAGAATCGGATTCAGAACGTATTCTTGGAAAAATTAGGCTTATCTCCCGAAACCTGGATTTGTAAGTAGTAACGATGGTAACACTGCTAGGGTATTTTTTCAAAACGCATAATCGACTGCAGAGATAACTAAGATAGACATCGATTTGCTTAAAAGAATGCACACTATATTAATAGTTGTTTCATGCAACTATGATATTAATATAGACAAATTCAAAAATTATGCCTTGGAAACTGCATGGAAACTGCAACATTTCGTAAATTTGTACCCTTGGTATAATATGACGCCGACTTTGCATACATTTTTTATTCATGGCCCGGAAATAATTAATTATGCATTGCTTCCAATTGGTCAATTAACCGAAGAGGCCCAGGAAGGACGAAACAAAGATTTCAAGCTTTACAGTGAACCTTTTTCGAGAAAATGCAGTCGGGAAAAGTGCAACCTCGATGTTCTGAATAGAATGCTCATTACCTCGGATCCTCTAGTATCGATGCATTTCAAGAGACAGGAAAAAAAATCAAATGCCAAAATCAGATTTAGATCTGTTAGAAAATGTACCTGAAGTTCAAGAGGAGTACTCTAATTCAAGTGAAAGTAGCGATGAGAAATAAAAAAAGTTGTTGAATATAATACGAAATTGGTTATGTTCTTTTTATTATAATTATCTCTAAAACCAAAAAAGTTTTCCAACGAAAACTATAGGATAGACTCTTTCGACTGCGAAAAAATAATTTAAAGTTAATAATATTAGAAAAGAATCGTATTGGCCAGTTTTTAGCTTCCTATGTTTCGAAAAAAAAATTTATTTCGCAGAAACAATCAAAAAAATTTTTATTTTTAATTCTTAAAAAAAAATTTTCCACTAAATATTTCGAACTTTTTACTTTTTATTCAATACTTTAATCCTTTTAAAAAGATGGCATCAACAGTTTTTTGCTACAGAGCTCCGCTGAATTATGGCGCGATTTTGGCCTTTTCGCCCCACTGTGCGTCGTAGCCCATACGTATATTCAGGGCTCGCGTGACGGCAGCAGCAAGTCTCAGTTAAGAACACAGATAAATGTTAATTATGTTCAACATTAAATTAAAATTTTTTTATAGTTAAATTAGTTGCTTGATATCAAGATCTTGATAAGCAAGATCAGCTAAGTTTGTCTTCTGAGTGAGCGTTAAATACCGTTTAACTGAGGAATGTATTGACTATTTATTTAAAAAAAAAAGTTTTCGCACCATTTCAAAATTTAAATTTTAATTAACTCAATCATTTTATCAAATCTCCCACCGTGCAGAGCGTGCCATTCAAAGCAGAAACAAAAAGAACAAAATAAAGAAGAACAAGTAAGACCATTGCAGTCGAGTTAGCTCGACTTCAAAATACCCTGTACAATTGACAAACACACACATACACAAACAAACACACACGCATACATACACACAAACGCGCCCTCACACACGCGGGCGCAAGCAGCAAACGTAATGCTTACGCAAGCAAAGCGTGGGGGGAGGGGGGGTGCAAAAATTGTTTCGTGAATAACTTCTGTGTTTTTGCTCAGATCTCAATGTGCTTTTCAGAATAGATAGATTATAGGCCTAAGATAATATATATTAAGCGCCGATGTAGTAACTTTAAAATTGTGGCTCTGACAGTTTTTTGCGGTTTAAGGGGGGGGGGGGAAATTTTGCAAATCTGAAACAAACTTGATCTGCGTACGGCCTATACCTATGTACATGCAAAAATTTGTATCTCTATCTCTTATAGTCTCGGAGATCGACGCGTTCATACGGACAGACGGACACAGAGAAAAATATCCGTTCGAATTGTAACGAAATCATGAACTTTTGTTGACGATAGTCTGCTAAGCACGCTTTTTCGATATTCATGAACATTCGTTCACAATATGCCATGAACATTTTGTTCTCACACATGAAGGTTAGGGCTTGTCTTATAAACATTTTGTGCTCGTTTCAAGAAGATATTGTTCTCGCTTTGCCGGCGACTAAGATCCAGAAAAAAAAATTAACCATAGTTAGGTGAATGTGGAAAGTCTCCTCCCTCCCGGGTGGTGGTTGGTTACCCGGGAAGGGCACGGAAGGAAGGAAGAGACGACACCAACCCACACACCATACCCACCACCCACCGCGTTGCAACCCACATCAACCTTTTCTAAGCTGTAGCTAAATTTTATTAGAATTATTAATTTGAAAATTTTCTTGCTTCACCTAGTCTGGGACTTGAACTCAGGACCTCGAAGAGACTGAACGGACGACGTCATTTTAACTCACACGACCATCCAGCTCACGCGCGAGACAGCGATAAAATCGAGTTAAGAAATGAATGCTTTCAGAATGAAGTGCTTAAGTAAGCATTGAGACTGCCGGACAGATCCAAGCCCTGTGGCTCAGCGGAAAGGCATTCGCTTAGCACGCCGAAGTCCTGGTTTCAAATCCCCGTCGTGTCGTATTTTTTTTTTTTAATTTTATTTATTTTTAAGTATTTTTAACATTGTCTATATTTTTTACAATGCACTCTGGTCCTATGATATAAATAAATGTTAATAAGCACTGAAATCATAAAATAGCTAAAATATTTATATTTTCATCAACACTTTTTCGCATTTCATGACTACCGTTCATGTTTTATGAACGGAAAAAACAGACCACAATCATGACCATTTGGTTACAATTTTAGAACGGGATATTTTTCTCTGTGGACAGACGGACATGGCTAAATCGACTCGGCTGTTGATGCTGATCAAGAATATATATACTTTATAGGGTCGGAAATGTTTCCTTCTCCCTGTTACATACATTTGCACAACTTCATGATCCCCTTTTATCCATTTTCAATGGGTACAGGGTATAAAAATGCACGCACAAGTTTTGTAGAAATACTGCTTTCGTGGAGCAGTACTTACAAGAAGCGTTGAGCGCTCCAATGGAGAGCTTCTGCAGTGCTCGTTGAGCGCTTCGAAAAAATTTGCTGGGTAGTATTAAGAATACAGACTCAGTTTCATACTCCGCAGCTGACTTGTTGGACGCTGTTGCTTTCTGTATGTTAACATTTTGTTTTGTTTCAAGTAGATACATTTTTGTTTTCTTGTGTTATTGCTATACAGCCCTGATGACGAATGCCGAAGGCATCTCGAAATATTTTGGAGATAAAAACAAACTGTGATTTAATTTAATATAAAGCACATAAAATATACATGACCTTGAGTTTGCCAACAAGTATTTAATGAGTAACTAAGGATAGGTCGCTAAACTCAACAACGATATAAAAACATTTAAGCCAAAAAATACATGTAACCATAGGGCCGCATGCGGTTCCTGTGAATAATTCCTCACTTAAAGTTAAGACATTATGAAGTTTAATTTTAAAAATAGAGGCCAGCTAACTTCGGCTCGACCGAAGTTTATATACCCTTGGAGCTTGATATATGCCTGACAGTTTGTATGGCAGCTATACTATATAGTGGTCCGATTTCGACAAGGCTTAATGAAATTATGTAAAATTTTTAAAAACTTATAAATACGAGCGTTAAGAGCGATAAAATTGAAAACAAAAAAATTTTTCCCACTAAGACTTTTTTTCAGACCTATCTTTTGTATGGCAGCTATACTATATAGTTGTCCGATTTTGACACGGCTTGGTGAAATTATGTGAAATCATTAAAAACTTATAAATACGAGCGTTGGGAGCGATAGCATTGAAAACAAAAAAGTTTTTCTCACTAAGACTTTTTTCAGACCTATCTTTGTATGGCAGCTATACTATATAGTTGTCCGATTTTGACACGGCTTGGTGAAATTATGTGAAATCATTAAAAACTTATAAATACGAGCGTTGGGAGCGATAGCATTGAAAACAAAAAAGTTTTTCTCACTAAAACTAGTTTTTCAACCGATCGTTCCTATGGGAGCTATATGCTATAGTCATCCGATCCGGCCGGTTCCGACAAATGTGCAGCGTATTTGTACCAAAAGACTTCGTGCAAAGTTTGGTTAAGATAGCTTTAAAACTGACGGAGGAGATAGCATAGAAACAGACGGACAGACGGACAGACGGACAGACGGACGGACAGACGGACAGACGGACAGACGGACATGGCTATATCGACTCAGCTCGTCATGCTGATCAAGAATATATATACTTTATGTGGTCGGAGATGATTCCTTCCCTGCGTTACAAACATCTGGACAATTTTAATATACCCTCTCCAAGGGTATAAAAATAGAGGCCAGCTAACTTCGGCTCGACCGAAGTTTATATACCCTTGGAGCATGATTTATGCCTTACTGTTTGTATGGCAGCTATTCTATATAGTGATCCGATTTCGACAAATCTTGTTGAAATTATGTAAAATCATTGAAAACTTATCAATTCGAGCGTTGGGAGCGATAACACTAAAAACAAAAAAGTTTTTCTCACTTAGACTTTTTTGCAGACCTAACTTTTGTATGGCAGATATAGTAGTCCGATTTCGAAGTTTTTGTGAAATTATGTAAAGTCATTAAAAACTTATATATACGAGTGTTGGGAGCGATACCATTGAAAACAAAAACGTTTTTCTCAATAAAACTAGTTTTTCAACCGATCGTTCTTATGGCAGCTATATGCTATGGTCATCCGATCCGGCCGGTTACGACAAATGTGCAGCGTATTTGTACCAAAATACTTCGTGCAAAGTTTGGTTACGATAGCTTTAAAACTGACGGAGGAGATAGCATAGAAACAGACGGACATGGCTATATCAACTCAGCTCGTCGTGCTGATCAAGAATATATATACATTATGTGGTCGGAGATGCTTCCTTCTATGCGTTACAAACATCCGGACATCCCTCTTCAAGGGTATAAAAATAGTAGGAGTGTAGTTTGTTATTTAGAGCGTTTCATTATTATTATTGTTGCGAATTGTTTAAGTTAGTCTTTTCAACTTATATTTATATTTTGGCTAATACATTTATAAACAATGCCAGGAACACGTAGGGGTGGTTATTTGGGAAACGCAAAAACGCACATGCGAAATGTTATGGTAGCTAGAACAGATCAACAATTACATGAAATTAAGCGTGTTAGAATGTCGCATCGGCGCTCTTTTCAGTCACAAGAAAACAACAACTGAAGCAAATGTTTACACACTAGACATTTACGCCGCCGCGCCACGCCGCCGCCGTCTTTTTTAACGCGCCGCCGCCGAATCACGAAAATATAGGCGCGGCGGCGGCGGCGTTCGGCGCCATAGCATTTTTAGATTCTTTTAAGTAATCGAATAAAAGAATCGATATAGTCTCAGCTCCATCTCCCAACGTCTCATCTCCAGAACATTTCACAGCTGTTGTTCTCGTGTGATAAATTGAAAAACAATATAAAAACTAAATTAAATTCTAGATTCCCATTACCGGATATACTAGTCTGCGCATCATTATTAGATCCGCGAATCAGCTCTCTGGATTGTGTGCTTGAGGTAAACAAAATTTAGAAAAACTGATTTTATTTTCGCGAGTTTTCTCGATTGCTGGACTTACCAAAACGATCGCAGCTCGCATATAGTGTATATATTCTTGATCAGCATCAACAGCCGAGTCGATTTAGCCATGTCCGTCCGTCCGTCTGTCCGTCCGTCCGTCTGTCTGTATGAACACCTAGATCTCAGAGATGGTAAAAGATAGAGGTCTGACATGTATGGGACAAATGCTTCTTTTATCTGCACACAGATCAAGTTTATTTCAAATTTTGGCCACGCCCCCTCCCGCCCCCGCAATTTAAAAAAAAGTTATATCTCCTACAGTTTTGAAGATAGACGATTCGTACCTTCTAAAGATAGTAATTAGCAAAATGAATCGTGATCAAGATCGGATGAAAGGTTCTCAAGTTATGAGCAAAAAAGTGATACAAGCCCTCCCGCAAAATTTTTTTGTTACTGCGTACGCCGCCGGCCGCCGACAAATTCGACGGCTTATCTGCCGCCGCCGGTTTTTTTGACCCCCTACGCCGCCGCCGACGACCAAGCTATCGGCGTAAACCTCTATTACACACGTAAAACGCCAACAGTACTTTTTCGAGCATTTACATCTGCTTCATTCATGCCATATTTCGCTGAGCCAATGCCAGGCGCATCGTCGGCGAGCATAATTAATTATTGAAATTCTTTAAATCACACATGCACGAGTTGCAAAGTGACCATCACGCTATTGGTAACAATCCTGATACAACACAACAGGATTCCTTTTTTGCCCATTTCGGTCGTTTTTGTTTAAAATCAAATTCGCTCAAGAGTACTGAATAATATCCGCCGGCGATTGATTTACTCTTTACAAGGTGTTCGGGAAGAAATATACTGAGTGGTTTCAAAAATTAGGGCCGGTTCGCGTTTTGAACCAAAATTCACCAATGATTTAGGGTTAAAAATTGGTGGTTCGAGGTTTTTTGGAGAAGTTTTCATTGATCATTGATACCAAATACTTTTCAAAATATATATATATATTTATAACACAGTGCTACAGTGCGAAATAACCTGGGTATTGGCATAGCCTACGCTGTAGAGCAGGTCGCGTATAGCACTTCCTCATACTTGGTTTTCCTCGGGGACCCCCAAAATCTGAAGTTATGGCCCAAAAACCGCTTTTTGCTATTTTACCTCACTTAAATAGATATAACTCGCGAATGGACCGTCTGATTGCTCATAACCTTATCAATTCCGATAGCGACGAGAGGAATCTAATACATTTTAGTCAATGGTTTGACTAATTTAACGCGATGGCTGAGTAATGCGGCTTACAGATCTGGCATTTTCCATTTTTTTTGAGAAATTTGTACTTTGACCATCACTGGTTTAACTATTTTATTCTATGCGATTTTTCCTTAAAGTTTGTAGTAAAAGCCCATTTAATTCTCCGTCGAACGGTTGTTGTCCCAATGAATTTGGATACCGTTTGACGAAGTTATTAACGCATTTCTAAGTACACCTCGACAATCTAGTATTTTTTTTAGTGTGCTAACATATTTATGTTTGCTTTCACATAATTGCCCCTAAAAGTAAACTCAGTTTTGATTTGGCGCCAGATTCAAATAATATTTTTAAATACTTAAAATGCCAATACATATAAACTTCCATGTATCAAAATTTTTTCGCAAATATTAACGGTCTCTGAATAGTGTTATCTAGCTTAAAAATAAATTGAGCTATACTGAGTAGATGTGGGCTGCAAGTGGTTGTTACTATTTTTTAATGAGCTGAAATTGGCATATTAAACAAAAGAGCCGTGCACAGCAAGAATCGTATACTGGTAGGCACGGTCAAGGCTTGTGAAAAGCAGATTGCTCTCGTGGCGCAAGCCTTGGCCACGCCTTCCGGTCTCATGCAGAGAATTTAGCTGCGGGTTCTATTTAATGATAAACCCCATTGGTACCTAAGAAATTACTTTTCAAGTCCACAAACAAGGCCCAATGATAACTGTCTAACCACGATTGTAGAGAACCGCGATAAAATACCATGGATGACCAATGATGAAGAATATAAAAACCACTATAACAGGATGGACGAACCATTGTCGCCAGCACGCACGGAACAGAAGCGACTGTCGGGTAGTAATAACAGTGGCCGAGATCGTCAGGCATATGTGGTTTAAATTTCGGGCCAAAAAGCTGGTGCTAAAATTCCTGCTAAATTGCTGAAGACTGGTGAAATATTATTAACATCTTTACTTTTAAAAAGAAAACTGTTGAATACATTTTGTCAACCATTGAAAATAAATACTATATACTTATAAGCGAGTTAAAGTCGCCCATACTGCACTTGCTGCACTGTGTGCTTATGCGGGCTGACACTCTTGGAATTATTTGTTTTAACTCACTTCAAATCGAGCCAATTACACAATTTATTATGCGCTGAGTTTTTAGACAGGATATCGGCCGGATCGTCGCGCCGAAGCGAGCTATGCATTACCCATTGCTGCTTAAGTGCAAGCTGATGCACTTTCACTTTCTTCTCATTTTTACTTGGCGCGGTCCACTTTGGTTTTTATTTGGTATTTAATGGTTCGTCCATACTGTTATAGTAATTTGTATATTCTTCATCATCGGTCATCCATGTGTATTTTATCGCGGTTCTCTACAATCGTGGTTAGTTATCATTGGGCCTTGTTTGTGGACTTGAAAAGTAATTTCTTAGGTACCAATGGGGTTTATCATTAAATAGAACCCGCAGCTAAATTCTCTGCATGAGACCGGATATGTCCAGGCGTGGCAAAGGCTTGCGCCACGAAAGCAATCTACTTTTTCCCAAGCCTTAACAGCGCCTACCAGTATCTGATTCTTGCTGTGCATTGCCTTTTGTTTAATATGCCAATTTCAGCTCATTAATAATTAGTAACAACCACTGCAGCGACACATCTACTCAGTATAGCTCAATTTATTTTTAAGCTAGATAATGCTAATCAGAGTAACGTTAATATTTGCGAAAAATGTGGATTTATGGAAGTTTATATATGTATTGGCATGCTAAGTATTTAAAAATATTATTTGAATCTGGCGCCAAATCAAAACTAAGTTTATTTTTGGGGGCAATGGTATGACAAGCAAAAATAAATATGTTAGCACATAAAAAAAAATACTAGATTGTCAGTGTACTTAGAAATGCGTTAATAACTACGTCAAACGGTATCCAAATTCATTGGGACAACAACCGTTCGACGGAGAGTAAATGGGCTTTTACTACAAACTTTAAGGAAAAATCGCATGAATAAAATAGTTAAACCAGTGGTCAAAGTACAAATTTCTCAAAAAATGGAAATGCCAGATCTGTAAGCCGCATTACTCAGCCATCGCGTTCAAATTAGTCAAACCATTGACTAAAATGTGATAGATTCCTCGTCGCTATCGGAATTGATAAGGTTATGAGCAATCAGACGGTCCATTCACTGAGTTATATCTATTTAAGTGAGGTAAAATAGCAAAAAGCGGTTTTTGGGCCGCCAACTTCAGATTTTGGGGTCCCCGAGGAAAACCAAGTATGAGGAAGTGCTGCGCGACCTGCTCT
>JAEIGQ010000566.1:0-11360 GCA_018904275.1 Lordiphosa clarofinis
ATGTGCCTTACTTACTTCAGACCTGAAAGCCAAAGCCTTTTGTCGTTCCTAAAACGACATAATTTCGATCGAAATTGTGTCGTTTAAAAAGAATATAGTTTCGAGCGAAATAATGTCGATTTTTTAGTCAGAACAAAACTTTTAAGATGAAGTTTGGCGGCATTTCCATTGAAAAAAAGAAAGTTTTCTTACTTCTAGTTGTTTTACTCTTATTTTCCCCTGATACACCAAGATCCTCAGATTTACCAAAATACCGAAAGACCGACCGTGAATTAACATGGACGCGCGCGCACGCGCGCATAGCCAGACATATATTTAGATATATTTTTTCTGTGGTCGCGAAACCTACCGACTGGCAAACCGGTCCTGAACCGATTCGGGTTTTTAGTTCTCCAATCCTACAGCATTTCTCTAGGTCAGATTTATACCAAAAAAAAATTATAAAAAAATTATTCTAGTGGCAATTTAGACGTGGCAGATATATCAGTCATTTTTCGAACGAGAACTGAATATGCCACATATCTCAAGGCCCGGCCATTGCACTCTCTGCAACACCGGAGAAAGACAAGACACCGCCCACTTCTTTTCTCGCTGTCCAATCCTAAAGGAACTTAGGGTTCTATACTGCGAAAAAGATGCTCTGACCGACCAGGAACTGTACAAACTCCTAAACGGAAGCAATTGGCGTTTGCTCACTTCCTATCTCAGAGAGTGTCTGCAGTATCGACGCGATTTTTTAATGGATTTTGGAGACGTGTAATTAGAGATCAAAATCGATGAGTCATTATTTAAAAAAATGTTACCTACATTTGGCTAACGGCAACTTGCCACAATTGATAAATTTAGTGTAAAGTTGCAGATAACTGCCTTTATAACGCCGAAGTGGAGCACCGGATTAAGAAGTGGTGTATGAATGAATGATAGGGCGTTCAATTACCTTTCAAGAGAGCACTATCTTTTTATAATGAAATACACGAGATATTAGGCCTGTTCCGAATTCCGAAAAACAGGGGATTGTCGCAAATCGAGTTGATTGCTGTTCCGAATTCCGCAAATCGACCAGAATTGTCGTTTTCAAAAGTTGTACTGCAGAGTCAGCAGAATGAAAAGTAATTGCTATTAAAAGCATTAAAATAAATCGCAAAAATTATAAACTTTTCAATTTAATAATGTTGAACATTTTTAAAATCGATTAGCATCACTACTTAAAATGTTTACAGTTTAAGTGTATTTTAAAATCATTTTTATAAACATCTGTAAAATATTGCGTGAAAAGCAAAACCGAGCGGTCGTTTTCAAACCGAGCTGTTCTGAATTCAGCTTTACGTTTTAGTCGAATTCAATCGTCAATCGATAGCTGCTAGGGTTGCTTTATTTAAATTAATTTATTCGGTCGGCACTTTTTCTATTTTATTTAGCTGTATTTAACCATATTCTACATCACATATTCAAATGTAACAATTAAAAACTGTTTTAAATAAAAACAAATTGACTTAAAGTGTAAATAAGAGCTTTGTAAATTAAAATTAAAGCGATGATGCCAACTCTGGCTGCTGTCGATATACACAAACACGCGCGCAGGCCAGTCAGCCAGCTGTTTATGAAAGCGACTTCGAAACCGAGTTCGAAAAGTCAAAATGTAGCCAAATCGTTCGGAATTGGGAACAGCAAATAGTAAAACGTTCGTTTTCGTTTTTTTTACTTTTTGAAAACGTTCGGAATTCGGAACAGGCCTCTGATACCCATATTTTTGAAGGTACTTTTTTCCACAATCGAAAAACTAGCTTTTTCGCCATTTCTCGAAAAACGGCCCCACTTAAATTTTTGTGAGATGCATTTTTGGACTCAGCGGGTGGATTTACATAAGAAATTACATAATGTTCGAAATCGCAAAATTTTTATTATTTTGTTAACTAGTATTATTATCAACACTTATAGCCTATTCACACTACATTCCATCTACCGTTTACCCAGTGGCGTACCGTGTGGTTATGCCGCCCGGGGAAGTCGACTTTGCCGCCCCCCTTCTCCCCCTTGAATAGTCCTAAATTTATCCTTTTTTTTAATTACAATTATTATTATTATTTGTTGTTGGGGAGTGGTGCACCGCGACCAATTTTGGTCTATTGTCCCCCCCTACTGATTTTACAATTCCCCTAGCAGCCCTAATTCCTGTACAAAAGCCAGGATTTTTGTGGGTTCTAAGTTACTGATATTGCTTGGGTGTAGAATGTGTTTCCCAAATCTGCTGAGTCTGCGCCTCGCTAGGGCATCGCAGTGTACTAGTATATGCTCAGAGGACTCCTCCTTCTCTTCACAGTATCTGCAAAGCTGGGTGTTTGTTATTCCCAACTTGTACATGTGGCTCCTCAGTTTGCAGTGACCCGTGTAGAGCCCTGTCAGAATTCTGAGGGCATTCTTTCCTTGTTGGAAACGTATTTTACATATCTTCTTAACCAAAATTTAAATACAAATTGACTTCGATGGGCCGAAAAAAAATTGTTTTGAGGTCGATCATGGTTTTCTAGTTTGATGGCAAATGCGTTTCGAAATTAGTTTTTTACTCCAAAAAAACGTTCCTTGTAGGGTGCCTGTAGAGGTTTTTACTGGAGGCTGATTTAATTGGACGAGTTGGACTACGTTTTTTGGAAACAAAACTCAATGGCAGTATAGAATTGTAAGCTCCAAAAATTCGGAAAATATCGCGAAATAGATGGACGCGAACTATGATGAATTAATGTGAAAATATTTATTCTTGTTTGATAACACAGCCCAACAGTGATTTTGGTGAACGTCTATTTTTAACAGAGTATGTATATATAGACTTCACTGAACAAAACTGTATCATTGGTTTTGTTCAATTAGCTCTTGTTTCCAAGATATCGCGGTAAAACCAAAAAGTCGACTTTTTGGCAATCTAGGTTTTATGAAGGCCACACTAGGCATAATTATCTGAATTTATGAACTAATTGCGATAAAGTACATATCAATGCAAATTTTAAAAATCATAGCCGCTATATTAGTACAGCGGAAAGTGTCTAAATTGGCCTCTAAAGACAGACATTTTTCGATTTATAGCATTTTTATAGGCCGTTAAAGCTAGCGCAGTTATTAAATTAATATTTTCACTATCTGAGCCTATAGACAAACATATGATCTAATTTTATATTTTTATATTTTTATTTTTATTATTTTTTTATATGGCGAATGTATTAATCCAATTACCGCGCTTCCTTAAACGGGATGATTTATTTTGATAAAAATGCTATAAATGCAAATTAGACACTTTCCGCAGGACTTAGATGGTCCCAATGATTTTTCTAATTTGCAATGATATGTTCTTTATCATAATTAGCTCATAAACTCACACATTTATGCCTCCATAAATCCTAGAGTGCCAAAAATGCAAAATTTTCGTTTTTCCGCTATATCTTGGAAACAAGAGCTGATCGAACGAAACCGAAACCAGTTTTGGAATCAGTAAACATAAACTTATCATATTTTTAAATCAACAGGGCTGCACCTCACAAAGATGGTCATTTTATTGGCCTGTGTAATTATTCTTTTATAATTAACACCATACATTGTTTTTTTTTAGTCCATGTAACAAACTGTTAAAGAACTCATTCTGTATTGATTACAAAGTATATTTGAAAACAACTTTCTGATTTTGCTCATTGGAATGAAATTTTTGGACTTTAATATGGAATTGTGGTTATTTTTTTTGATAAAAACAATTTTTTTTTAATTATTGTTCAGTTGACACAACTTTTGTTTCATAAGAACTTTTCAAGGCATACTACAAATCTGCACCCTCCTGCATACTCCTTGAGAACATAATCAATATAGCAGCATGTTTGACTCTGTCTATGGTAGACCTCTGCTCTTTAATCCCTTTATACTGATTCGCTTTGAAAAATGCATTCAATGAATATTTCTTTTATTACTAGATCTTGAAGTGCAGAATCTTGCAACGTTCTCCATATTGATGACAACCAAAGTCTAAATCACTTTCAGAAATACCACTATTTCTTAATTTAAGAGAATAATCAATATACATTTTGTAATTATTTACCGCCCTGAAATTTGCTGCCCCTAAAATTGAAAACAAAAAAGTTTTTTCTCACTAAGACTTTTTTTCAGACCTTACTTTTGTATGGCAGCTATACTATATAGTTGTCCGATTTCAAAATGGCTTGGTGAAATTATGTGAAATCACTAAAAACTTATAAATACGAGCGTTGGGAGCGATAACATTGAAAACAAAAAAGTTTTTCTCACTAAAACTAGTTTTTCAACCGATCGTTCCTATGGCAGCTATATGCTATAGTCATCCGATCCGGCCGGTTCCGACAAATGTGCAGCGTATTTATACCAAAAGACTTCGTGCAAAGTTTGGTTACGATAGCTGTAAAACTGACGGAGGAGATAGCATAGAAACAGACGGACGGACGGACAGACGGACGGACAGACGGACAGACGGACGGACAGACGGACAGACGGACATGGCTATATCAACTCAGCTCGTCATGCTGATCAAGAATATATATACTTTATGTGGTCGGAGATGCTTCCTTCTATGCGTTACAAACATCCGGACAATTTTAATATACCCTCTCCAAGGGTATAAAAAAATACATCAATTATTGGTGGTGGACCCAAGAATATCGCTTTGAACAGCATGACGGTAGACGGTAAACGGTAGATGGACTGTAGTGTGAATAGGCTATTAGTCGGGCTTTACACGATGAAGCAAACTTTATGAAGTTTTCTTAGTAGGCTTGAAAATCAAAGGAATTCTACTAGATTTGTTGATAACTTCATGAAGTTTGCTTCATCTTGTAAATCCCGACTTAGTCAACACTACAGTAAACTTCAAAAAGTCTAGAACAAATTGTATAGAATCATAATTATTTGTCTCGCCTACTCAAAAACACTTCATGTTTGATTTAACCGCACACTGCGCCCAAAGCGCAATTTTTTGTTTTCCAAACGAGTGTCGAAAATAATTTTGCATACAAATAGCAACTTTGGGGCAAAATTTGCCATATTGCCATAAAATAGTATAAAGATGTTTCCATTCCACTGTGGGCAAAAAGTCCGAATTTTTTGCATAAAGTCTAATTTTAAAGCTAGAGCGTTCAAGTTTGGTACAAAAATGTAAAATATTAATATAGAATTTTGGTTTATTTCTGTTTTGCAATAAAACTACTCCTTCAACCAATCCGCCCACACCCAAGTAAAAAAAAATTTTTTTTGCTATTAATTTATAATTTTATTTACAGATAGGTTTAATCTTCTTCATCACCTAAGTCAATTTCTAGATAATCATCAGAATCACGTGATTGTTTCATAGTTCGGGGGAGGTGGGCATTTTAAAAGATTTATTACTTCTGCCGGAAGGGGTTTTTTTTTAATTTCTTTTGCCTTTCATTTAAGCAAATATTGGATATTAATGGATCAGAAGAATCCATAGCTCTTTAACTCTATAGCGTTAAGTACTTTACCATCAATAAGTGTCATTTGTGGTTCATAGGTAATGACAACTTTTTTGCCTTCCTTTCTATATATGAAATCTTTCAAACCGGCGGCTTGCATATCCAAACATTCTTTTTCTCTTAATATTTTCTCATGGTTTTCCTTTGCGTCCTCAATTTTTAGTGGCCTGCAGAACCTAACAGATTGTGGAGCACTGTTATTCCAAATAATTCGTTGATTTGCATCTATTAATTTTAATAATATCATATTGCTGACAAAAAGGGATAGATCCAGGGAAGCTGGTTCTTCTGATCGAAACTTCTGCTTATATAAGCTTTGGCCAGTAGACCCATCAAATCCGTAGCTTACTATTAATGTGCAACCTCTTTTTTGCAGGACCAATATTCTTTCGGCTGTATGGTCCAAAAGGTTTTACTTGAAACCTGCGCACAATTTTCAGAAATTTATGTTTAAGTTGGTCTGCAAATCGTTTTAGCTTCTTGAAGTGCTGAATATGGTGGGAAAATGTTGCAGCCACGAGCTTGAGTGAGTAACTTTAAACCTGGACCACATACGGTCGCATTTTGGCAAATATTTCTTAATATGCGTGATAAAACTGCAAACATTTTGCTCAATTTGATAAACATGTGAGTTGCTGAGTTGACTTTTTTTCATTTTCTCCAACATCCACTTCGTTACGGCAGAACCGTCGCGTCCATTGTTGTCCCAAACCTCCAGCAGTGTTAAGCGGCGAAACTCATATTCGGCTGCCATGTCATTTTTGTCGAAAACGGGCAAAGAATATTAATAACACCGTATTCTATATACTTTTACGAAAAACATACCAGTTTTAGTTGCTCGCAAGCGCGCGCGGCAAATAAGTTACACACCACAGAACACAATTACATATGTTAAATTTGAGCTGTAAAAATACTCCAACAACAATTGACGATACACGACAAAACATACAGAACATATAAAAACTGACATACAAAGTTGAATCTACATACCTGTACGATTATTTGCCATATTTCCAAATTGTCTTCACCTTAAAGAAAAAGCCACAACAAACGCGCAAAGTTCATCGACATTCACGGTTCCATTTCGATAGGTCAGGCATGCATTTAGTAAGCTGACTTTGTTTGAGCGGCAATTTCAAACCGCACGCTTTAAAAATTTTTACGGAACAGTTTTATTTTCTCTTGAGTATGCATAATTGGAAAACACATTCAATTTTGAGAATTTAAAATATAAAAAAAATACTTTATGCACAATTTTCGGACTTTTTGCCCATAGTGCATTCGTAAGCTTGGAAATGGAAAATGGAAAAAATCTAAAATAATGTTGGTTATTTTACATTTGGCATGTTTGCGTTAATTTTCATTTGAAGTCGAGTATATTCTTTTCAACAGTCAGCCGAAACGTATGCTTTTTTCCTAAACTTTGGAATTTAGCCCATGCACCCTGAGGAAAACTATTTTTATACGAATCCAATTTGAATGCGATCAAATGTGTAGCATAATCGAACATGTACTGAATGTAAATTGTAATATATTGAAAAATTGGATTTTTAATTAATTAAATTTTTATTTTTTTTCTCTAAAGAGCAGCTAAAATAGATGGAAATATCGGTGAACGTAGTCAGATTGACTGAAAATCATCAAAGTCAGTAACTGTTTGGGTTAATATCTCATAAACCATTAGACATATTATGACAAAATAATTTTTATACCCTGCACATATTGAAAATGGGTAAAAGGGTATCATCATAACATGGAGAAGGAAACATTTTCGACCCTATAAAGTATATATATTCTTCATCAAAATATATATATTTCCCCAGTTATATTATATAATATTGTTGAGCATTACGTGTTCTACTGTAATTAATCGCTTTCGACCACATTCCCATCAAATTTGGTTCGGTTGGAATCGGATAATTTTAGAAACCAGTCTTATTCCTGTGGATTGTCTAACTCCATATTATCCGATACAGGTTCTTAGCTTTAATCATTTCTAAGATATTGATTGTTCTAATCCACTTTAAGCTGATTTAAAAAGTATTTTAATCTGGGAAAACATAAGAAGTCAAATGACTTTTATGACAAGTTTCTGAACCTGAGAAGAGGTTTTAAAGCTCTTTCCCGTTCCTTCTGAATATATGTATGAACTGTGCACATGTCATTAAGATCAGTTCAGTGGCATCGACAAGTTTAACGAACTAAATTAAGTTCGAATATTGCTAATTTGGTGCACCATTCAAAATAAATCACACAATTGACTATTTCCTCGACTTGTAAAAAGTTTTATATTTATTACTTTATTTGGGCGGTTTGTTTAAACTAATTTGAAATTGTCTAATTGATTTGCTTGACTTTACACATTCTCTACAACCAAATTGGTTTTAAAAATGGTATTATCGTTGTGCAGAGCCTCCAGTTTGGTGATTTCAAAACTCTGATAAATCTCACGAAAGTCCATTATATTCCTGGGATCACTATCCAACCAAAAACGATCAAACTCAAAGAATAAATAGCAATACAATTTATGAAAGTCTTCCAAGGTGCTAAAGTTTTGTCTATGCAAAGCAGATTGATTGTAAAAATGGGTCTTCGCCACGCCGGTCTTGAGCAGATTGAAGGCCATTGAGGTGAGATTGATACCAACAATGGCATACGTATAGCCCAGGGTGGGATGCATCGAATGGAGCAGCACATGCTTGGCCGCATCATTGTAGGCTTGGGCAAAGTAAAGTAGATTCTCCAGACCCAACATGCCCATGCCACGGAAATCGGTCTTGGGATCATCACCCTGAAAGCCAATGTCCTGCCATTGCTTGGTTATGCGATCCGTGAGTGGAGCCTCGGGCATCAAGAGTTGCCAAAGTTGCAACAATTTCTGTTCATGTTCCAAATTCTCGGAATCATATTTCTCGGCACGCAGTTGCTCCACTTGATGCTGCAGCCGTTTAAAACCCCAAATGCTGGTCACACAATTGCCAAAGAGACGGGCAAAGTCGGGATGGATATTGCTTTTGATGCCCTTGGCATGCATGACCACATGGGCGGAACGGGTAGCTGAAAAATACAAAAAAAAAGATTTAAAAAGGGATGAGATTTCAGTTGATATCTGAGGACTAACCAAAGTAAAGTAATTCTCTGTCCTCGGCAAAGGGAGCGGCCTCATCTAGCTCCAGTACCAGCCTTTTTATGTCCGGATGTTTGGACAGGTTGAGAGATCGTTCCACTTGACGCGTACGACTGGCTCCCGCTTTGGCTCCATAGCAGAGTCTCTGCAGCTCGCACAGACGTGTAAACACATGCAGAAACCATTTGATAAATGGACGTATATAGCTAAATATAAACGGTAGAAATTTGTCTACAATAAACATATTTGCAATTGAGAAAATTGTTTGTTTTTAATTCGGCGTAGTCATGACAACGCAAATGCACAGACACCAGGCGTAGGTTAAAGGTTTAAGAGATAGAGGTGGTGATTCGTCTTTATTTAAATTATGAGTAGGCTTTTATTTAACAAAAGATTTTACAACAACAACAGAATCTTGTAATATTCTTAAAAATTCTTTTTAAACAGCTGTTCCATACTAGAGATGGCAAGCTGGCGATAGTTGGCTACAGCTATCGATATCAAAACGATAGATTAGAGTGACCCTAGCACCAAATGTCTATAGTAATAATTTTGGCTTGGAGATTGTTATAAATTGTTTACAAAAAATAAAAACTCCATTGTTTATAAACTACCATGGCTTCTGTGGCCAAATTTATTGTACTATTAGGCTCCTTGGCCACCTTTGCCTATACTTTCTATGTGGTGGGCAAACTCATGCAGTTTCTTTCGACACCTCGTACCGTGTCCAAGGCTCACACCTGGATCTTTAATTTGCTGGACAACCGTTCTCGCCTGGAAACCGCCTATGGACCCATAGTGTTGGACACACTTTATTTAATTGGTTTCATATTTCAACATAGTGGCCTTAAGTCAGCTTGGGTGAAGAATCTCTGGCGCAAATTGGGCTTGGCTGGCGCTGAGCGAACTATTTATAGCCTGACGTCATCATTGTGTTTACATGTAAGAGAGTCTAGTATATAAACAGAAATCAAGCTAAATTTACATAAATATTTCCAGTATTTGCTACTAAACTGGCTGCCTGCCCAATCGATTGTCTTGTGGCAAATTGATGTCAGTGAGAGTGCTCCACTCTGGTGGTTATTTGTCATAATCCATGGCATCTGTTGGACTGTTATCTATGGAGGCAGCATTTTAATGGATTTACCCGAATTGATGGGCTTCAAGCAGGCCTACTATGATCTGAAGGGATTTGGCGATACATTATCCTATAAATCTCATGATTTGCGCAGACTTTACTCTCATGTGCGTCATCCTTCGTTTGTGGGTCTTACGATTATATTATTTGCCAACAATGTGATGAGTCTGGATCGCCTGCTGTTGGCCCTGTTGCTTACCAGCTATATGTATGTGGCCTGGTCCACAGATCACAAGGATGTGGCCTATCAAAAGCAGCAATTGCAGCGAAAGAAGCAGGAGCTGAAGGCTCAATAACAATTCTCATTAAGTTTAAGTGAATTTTGTATTAAACTAATAAACTAACTCATTCTAACTAAAGAAGGATCAAAGGGTTGTCCTTTAAAGGGAGAGCCCTCCACATTCCAGGCGGCCTTTAAGCGTTCCAAGGTTTCGTGGGAGATATCTGCTTGCTGTATGCGTAACTTTTCAATGGCCAGTTGAGAGTCCTCGGGCAGCTCATCTATATAACGTTCGCAGTCCAACTGTGTGACATCAATGGCGGCATCTTCTTCAAACAGTCGTTCCCACCAAACTTCTTTGGTTTTATCTACAAATCATTTAAATAAAATTAATAAACAACTAAAGTTTTGTTCGTGAAAACGACCTACCGCAACTTATTAGCAGCCTGCCCTGGTCTATGCTCCAAACAACCTCCTTGTGTCTTATGCTTTGACTGAGTTTACCCTCTAGAATAACCATTTCCGGCTTCGATTTGCTGCTTATCCTAATGAGCTGACTACCAATCTCTATGTTTAGTTGTTTGGCTGCTTTTAGTTCCTGGGGCAGCTTCACTTGCACTTCCACATCCTTAAGGGTTTGCGCCCAGCAATGTAAGTCAAAGGCTGCTCCGTTTTTATAGTCACTTGCAGTAAACTGACAGACATTAGCTATATTCGGTTCAGTTTTTGGTTCAGTTTCCAATATTATCTCCTCTACGGCAGGCGGAACCATGTCTCCGTTGTGATAATCCTGTTGCTCCTGCTCCACAGAACCAGAACAGGGCTCCTCATATTGCTGCATGGCTGCATATATCAACTGATCCCGCATGCCTGCTGGAAATCCCATTGGATCAAGGGCATCTTTTTTGGTATGATAAAAGTCGGTGCTGTAAAGGATTGAGTTAAGTCTGGGTTAAGATTTGTCTTGGCTGCTTGGTTTACTTGCGTCGCAGAAATCCAAAGATTGAGTCCAGAAATCCGGTAATATGCTTGCGGTCTTGTAAAATTTCCATTAGCATGGCGTCATTTCGTTGATAATCCATATTTTGCATTTAAAAATTAAATAAACAATTCTTCTACCAGGGCTGCAAAATCATGGTGAACCGGGACATGTTTGAACTAGTTTTTTGTTATAAACTAAACTTTAATCACTGGTTGCAAAAGTCAAGCCAAAATATTTAGCTCCTCCTTCCAAAAGGCTAGATTTACTATCGAACTCACAAAACTCCCTTACAAAAAACAGCCAACAATTAACTTTTAAAATTAAGTGACAATTGCTTAGCTCCTAGGGAATTACACACATTGCGCGATATATTATATTATAGCAGATATATTCCA
>JAEIGQ010000567.1:0-11106 GCA_018904275.1 Lordiphosa clarofinis
TTAACAGCAGAAATTGATTCCATACAAAGATTAACTATTTAAAACTAAATATTGTACTCTACGACCTCATTAAGCTAAACCATTGCACCTAGCTTCCCACTTTGTGAAAAATTTGAATATCTAAAGCATATTACGGGTCTAAACTGATCTATTACGGCTATTTTCATCCACCTGGGTCGAAAGTTGTCGAAGTTAACAGCAGAGATTGACTCCATACAAAGATTTACCATTTTAAACTAAATATTGTACTCTACGACCTCATTAGGCTAAACCATTGCACCTAGCTTCCCACTTTGTGGAAAATTTGACTATCTAAAGCATATTACGGGTCTAAACTGATCCATTACGGCTATTTTCATCCACCTGGGTCGAAAGTTGTCGAATTTAACAGCAGAAATTGACTCCATACAAAGATTTACTATTTAAAACTAAATATTGTACTCTACGACCTCATTAGGCTAAACCATTGCACCTAGCTTCCCAATTTGTGGAAAATTTGAATATCTAAAGCATATTACGGGTCTAAACTGATCCATTACGGCTATTTTCATCCACCTGGGTCGAAAGTTGTCGAATTTAACAGCAGAAATTGATTCCATACAAAGATTTACTATTTAAAACTAAATATTGTACTCTACGACCTCATTAAGCTAAACCATTGCACCTAGCTTCCCACTTTGTGGAAAATTTGAATATCTAAAGCATATTACGGGTCTAAACTGATCCATTACGGCTATTTTCATCCACCTGGGTCGAAAGTTGTCGAAGTTAACAGCAGAAATTGATTCCATACAAAGATTTACTATTTAAAACTAAATATTGTACTTTACGACCTCATTAGGCTAAACCATTGCACCTAGCTTCCCAATTTGTGGAAAATTTGAATATCTAAAGCATATTACGGGTCTAAACTGATCCATTACGGCTATTTTCATCCACCTGGGTCGAAAGTTGTCGAAGTTAACAGCAGAAATTGATTCCATACAAAGATTTAATATTTAAAACTAAATATTGTACTCTACGACCTCATTAGGCTAAACCATTGCACCTAGCTTCCCAATTTGTGGAAAATTTGAATATCTAAAGCATATTACGGGTCTAAACTGATCCATTACGGCTATTTTCATCCACCAGGGTCGAAAGTTGTTGAATTTAACAGCAGAAATTGATTCCATACAAAGATTTACTATTTAAAACTAAATATTGTACTCTACGACCTCATTAGGCTAAACCATTGCACCTAGCTTCCCAATTTGTGGAAAATTTGAATATCTAAAGCATATTACGGGTCTAAACTGATCCATTACGGCTATTTTCATCCACCTGGGTCGAAAGTTGTCGAAGTTAACAGCAGAAATTGATTCCATACAAAGATTTACTATTTAAAACTAAATATTGTTCTCTACGACCTCATTAGGCTAAACCATTGCACCTAGCTTCCCAATTTGTGGAAAATTTGAATATCTAAAGCATATTACGGGTCTAAACTGATCCATTACGGCTATTTTCATCCACCTGGGTCGAAAGTTGTCGAATTTAACAGCAGAAATTGATTCCATACAAAGATTAACTATTTAAAACTAAATATTGTACTCTACGACCTCATTAAGCTAAACCATTGCACGTAGCTTCCCACTTTGTGGAAAATTTGAATATCTTAAGCATATTACGGGTCTAAACTGATCCATTACGTCTATTTTCATCCACCTGGGTCGAAAGTTGTCGAATTTAACAGCAGAAATTGATTCCATACAAAGATTAACTATTTAAAACTAAATATTGTACTCTACGACCTCATTAGGCTAAACCATTGCACCTAGCTTCCCAATTTGTGGAAAATTTGAATATCTAAAGCATATTACGGGTCTAAACTGATCCATTACGGCTATTTTCATCCACCTGGGTCGAAAGTTGTCGAATTTAACAGCAGAAATTGATTCCATACAAAGATTTACTATTTAAAACTAAATATTGTTCTCTACGACCTCATTAGGCTAAACCATTGCACCTAGCTTCCCAATTTGTGGAAAATTTGAATATCTAAAGCATATTACGGGTCTAAACTGATCCATTACGACTATTTTCATCCACCTGGGTCGAAAGTTGTCGAATTTAACAGCAGAAATTGATTCCATACAAAGATTAACTATTTAAAACTAAATATTGTACTCTACGACCTCATTAAGCTAAACCATTGCACCTAGCTTCCCACTTTGTGGAAAATTTGAATATCTAAAGCATATTACGGGTCTAAACTGATCTATTACGGCTATTTTCATCCACCTGGGTCGAAAGTTGTCGAATTTAACAGCAGAAATTGATTCCATACAAAGATTAACTATTTAAAACTAAATATTGTACTCTACGACCTCATTAAGCAAAACCATTGCACCTAGCTTCCCACTTTGTGGAAAATTTGAATATCTAAAGCATATTACGGGTCTAAACTGATCTATTACGGCTATTTTCATCCACCTGGGTCGAAAGTTGTCGAATTTAACAGCAGAAATTGATTCCATACAAAGATTAACTATTTAAAACTAAATATTGTACTCTACGACCTCATTAAGCTAAACCATTGCACCTAGCTTCCCACTTTGTGGAAAATTTGAATATCTAAAGCATATTACGGGTCTAAACTGATCTATTACGGCTATTTTCATCCACCTGGGTCGAAAGTTGTCGAATTTAACAGCAGAAATTGATTCCATACAAAGATTTACTATTTAAAACTAAATATTGTACTCTACGACCTCATTAGGCTAAACCATTGCACCTAGCTTCCCAATTTGTGGAAAATTTGAATATCTTAAGCATATTACGGGTCTAAACTGATCCATTACGTCTATTTTCATCCACCTGGGTCGAAAGTTGTCGAATTTAACAGCAGAAATTGATTCCATACAAAGATTAACTATTTAAAACTAAATATTGTACTCTACGACCTCATTAAGCTAAACCATTGCACCTAGCTTCCCACTTTGTGGAAAATTTGAATATCTAAAGCATATTACGGGTCTAAACTGATCCATTACGGCTATTTTCATCCACCTGGGTCGAAAGTTGTCGAAGTTAACAGCAGAAATTGATTCCATACAAAGATTTACTATTTAAAACTAAATATTGTACTCTACGACCTCATTAGGCTAAACCATTGCACCTAGCTTCCCACTTTGTGGAAAATTTGAATATCTAAAGCATATTACGGGTCTAAACTGATCCATTACGGCTATTTTCATCCACCTGGGTCGAAAGTTGTCGAAGTTAACAGCAGAAATTGATTCCATACAAAGATTTACTATTTAAAACTAAATATTGTACTCTACGACCTCATTAGGCTAAACCATTGCACCTAGCTTCCCACTTTGTGGAAAATTTGAATATCTAAAGCATATTACGGGTCTAAACTGATCCATTACGGCTATTTTCATCCACCTGGGTCGAAAGTTGTCGAATTTAACAGCAGAAATTGATTCCATACAAAGATTAACTATTTAAAACTAAATATTGTACTCTACGACCTCATTAAGCTAAACCATTGCACCTAGCTTCCCACTTTGTGGAAAATTTGAATATCTAAAGCATATTACGGGTCTAAACTGATCTATTACGGCTATTTTCATCCACCTGGGTCGAAAGTTGTCGAATTTAACAGCAGAAATTGATTCCATACAAAGATTTACTATTTAAAACTAAATATTGTACTCTACGACCTCATTAGGCTAAACCATTGCACCTAGCTTCCCAATTTGTGGAAAATTTGAATATCTTAAGCATATTACGGGTCTAAACTGATCCATTACGTCTATTTTCATCCACCTGGGTCGAAAGTTGTCGAATTTAACAGCAGAAATTGATTCCATACAAAGATTAACTATTTGAAACTAAATATTGTACTCTACGACCTCATTAAGCTAAACCATTGCACCTAGCTTCCCACTTTGTGGAAAATTTGAATATCTAAAGCATATTACGGGTCTAAACTGATCCATTACGGCTATTTTCATCCACCTGGGTCGAAAGTTATTGAAGTTAACAGCAGAAATTGATTCCATACAAAGATTTACTATTTAAAACTAAATATTGTACTCTACGACCTCATTAGGCTAAACCATTGCACCTAGCTTCCCAATTTGTGGAAAATTTGAATATCTAAGGCATATTACGGGTCTAAACTGATCCATTACGGCTATTTTCATCCACCTGGGTCGAAAGTTGTCGAAGTTAACAGCAGAAATTGATTCCATACAAAGATTTACTATTTAAAACTAAATATTGTACTCTACGACCTCATTAGGCTAAACCATTGCACCTAGCTTCCCAATTTGTGGAAAATTTGAATATCTAAAGCATATTACGGGTCTAAACTGATCCATTACGGCTATTTTCATCCACCTGGGTCGAAAGTTGTCGAAGTTAACAGCAGAAATTGATTCCATACAAAGATTTACTATTTAAAACTAAATATTGTACTCTACGACCTCATTAGGCTAAACCATTGCACCTAGCTTCCCAATTTGTGGAAAATTTGAATATCTAAAGCATATTACGGGTCTAAACTGATCCATTACGGCTATTTTCATCCACCTGGGTTGAAAGTTGTTGAATTTAACAGCAGAAATTGATTCCATACAAAGATTTACTATTTAAAACTAAATATTGTACTCTACGACCTCATTAGGATAAACCATTGCACCTAGCATCCCAATTTGTGGAAAATTTGAATATCTAAAGCATATTACGGGTCTAAACTGATCCATTACGGCTATTTTCATCCACCTGGGTCGAAAGTTGTCGAATTTAACAGCAGAAATTGATTCCATACAAAGATTAACTATTTAAAACTAAATATTGTACTCTACGACCTCATTAAGCTAAACCATTGCACCTAGCTTCCCACTTTGTGGAAAATTTGAATATCTAAAGCATATTACGGGTCTAAACTGATCCATTACGGCTATTTTCATCCACCTGGGTCGAAAGTTGTCGAATTTAACAGCAGAAATTGATTCCATACAAAGATTAACTATTTAAAACTAAATATTGTACTCTACGACCTCATTAAGCTAAACCATTGCACCTAGCTTCCCACTTTGTGGAAAATTTGAATATCTAAAGCATATTACGGGTCTAAACTGATCTATTACGGCTATTTTCATCCACCTGGGTCGAAAGTTGTCGAATTTAACAGCAGAAATTGATTCCATACAAAGATTTACTATTTAAAACTAAATATTGTACTCTACGACCTCATTAGGCTAAACCATTGCACCTAGCTTCCCAATTTGTGAAAAATTTGAATATCTAAAGCATATTACGGGTCTAAACTGATCCATTACGGCTATTTTCATCCACCTGGGTCGAAAGTTGTCGAAGTTAACAGCAGAAATTGATTCCATACAAAGATTTACTATTTAAAACTAAATATTGTACTCTACGACCTCATTAGGCTAAACCATTGCACCTAGCTTCCCAATTTGTGGAAAATTTGAATATCTAAAGCATATTACGGGTCTAAACTGATCCATTACGGCTATTTTCATCCACCTGGGTCGAAAGTTGTCGAATTTAACAGCAGAAATTGATTCCATACAAAGATTTACTATTTAAAACTAAATATTGTACTCTACGACCTCATTAAGCTAAACCATTGCACCTAGCTTCCCACTTTGTGGAAAATTTGAATATCTTAAGCATATTACGGGTCTAAACTGATCCATTACGTCTATTTTCATCCACCTGGGTCGAAAGTTGTCGAATTTAACAGCAGAAATTGATTCCATACAAAGATTAACTATTTAAAACTAAATATTGTACTCTACGACCTCATTAAGCTAAACCATTGCACCTAGCTTCCCAATTTGTGGAAAATTTGAATATCTAAAGCATATTACGGGTCTAAACTGATCCATTACGGCTATTTTCATCCACCTGGGTCGAAAGTTGTCGAATTTAACAGCAGAAATTGATTCCATACAAAGATTTACTATTTAAAACTAAATATTGTTCTCTACGACCTCATTAGGCTAAACCATTGCACCTAGCTTCCCAATTTGTGGAAAATTTGAATATCTAAAGCATATTACGGGTCTAAACTGATCCATTACGGCTATTTTCATCCACCTGGGTCGAAAGTTGTCGAATTTAACAGCAGAAATTGATTCCATACAAAGATTAACTATTTAAAACTAAATATTGTACTCTACGACCTCATTAAGCTAAACCATTGCACCTAGCTTCCCACTTTGTGGAAAATTTGAATATCTAAAGCATATTACGGGTCTAAACTGATCTATTACGGCTATTTTCATCCACCTGGGTCGAAAGTTGTCGAATTTAACAGCAGAAATTGATTCCATACAAAGAATAACTATTTAAAACTAAATATTGTACTCTACGACCTCATTAAGCAAAACCATTGCACCTAGCTTCCCACTTTGTGGAAAATTTGAATATCTAAAGCATATTACGGGTCTAAACTGATCTATTACGGCTATTTTCATCCACCTGGGTCGAAAGTTGTCGAATTTAACAGCAGAAATTGATTCCATACAAAGATTAACTATTTAAAACTAAATATTGTACTCTACGACCTCATTAAGCTAAACCATTGCACCTAGCTTCCCACTTTGTGGAAAATTTGAATATCTAAAGCATATTACGGGTCTAAACTGATCTATTACGGCTATTTTCATCCACCTGGGTCGAAAGTTGTCGAATTTAACAGCAGAAATTGATTCCATACAAAGATTAACTATTTAAAACTAAATATTGTACTCTACGACCTCATTAGGCTAAACCATTGCACCTAGCTTCCCAATTTGTGGAAAATTTGAATATCTTAAGCATATTACGGGTCTAAACTGATCCATTACGTCTATTTTCATCCACCTGGGTCGAAAGTTGTCGAATTTAACAGCAGAAATTGATTCCATACAAAGATTAACTATTTGAAACTAAATATTGTACTCTACGACCTCATTAAGCTAAACCATTGCACCTAGCTTCCCACTTTGTGGAAAATTTGAATATCTAAAGCATATTACGGGTCTAAACTGATCCATTACGGCTATTTTCATCCACCTGGGTCGAAAGTTGTTGAAGTTAACAGCAGAAATTGATTCCATACAAAGATTTACTATTTAAAACTAAATATTGTACTCTACGACCTCATTAGGCTAAACCATTGCACCTAGCTTCCCAATTTGTGGAAAATTTGAATATCTAAGGCATATTACGGGTCTAAACTGATCCATTACGGCTATTTTCATCCACCTGGGTCGAAAGTTGTCGAAGTTAACAGCAGAAATTGATTCCATACAAAGATTTACTATTTAAAACTAAATATTGTACTCTACGACCTCATTAGGCTAAACCATTGCACCTAGCTTCCCAATTTGTGGAAAATTTGAATATCTAAAGCATATTACGGGTCTAAACTGATCCATTACGGCTATTTTCATCCACCTGGGTCGAAAGTTGTTGAATTTAACAGCAGAAATTGATTCCATACAAAGATTTACTATTTAAAACTAAATATTGTACTCTACGACCTCATTAGGATAAACCATTGCACCTAGCATCCCAATTTGTGGAAAATTTGAATATCTAAAGCATATTACGGGTCTAAACTGATCCATTACGGCTATTTTCATCCACCTGGGTCGAAAGTTGTCGAATTTAACAGCAGAAATTGATTCCATACAAAGATTAACTATTTAAAACTAAATATTGTACTCTACGACCTCATTAGGCTAAACCATTGCACCTAGCTTCCCACTTTGTGGAAAATTTGAATATCTAAAGCATATTACGGGTCTAAACTGATCCATTACGGCTATTTTCATCCACCTGGGTCGAAAGTTGTCGAATTTAACAGCAGAAATTGATTCCATACAAAGATTAACTATTTAAAACTAAATATTGTACTCTACGACCTCATTAGGATAAACCATTGCACCTAGCTTCCCAATTTGTGGAAAATTTGAATATCTAAAGCATATTACGGGTCTAAACTGATCTATTCCAGCTATTTTCATCCACCTGGGTCGAAAGTTGTCGAATTTAACAGCAGAAATTGATTCCATACAAAGATTAACTATTTAAAACTAAATATTGTACTCTACGACCTCATTAGGCTAAACCATTGCACCTAGCTTCCCCATTTGTGGAAAAATTTGAATATCTAAAGCATATTACGGGTCTAAACTGATCCATTACGGCTATTTTCATCCACCTGGGTCGAAAGTTGTCGAATTTAACAGCAGAAATTGATTCCATACAAAGATTTACTATTTAAAACTAAATATTGTACTCTACGACCTCATTAGGCTAAACCATTGCACCTAGCTTCCCAATTTGTGGAAAATTTGAATATCTAAAGCATATTACGGGTCTAAACTGATCCATTACGGCTATTTTCATCCACCTGGGTCGAAAGTTGTCGAAGTTAACAGCAGAAATTGATTCCATACAAAGATTTACTATTTAAAACTAAATATTGTACTCTACGACCTCATTGGGCTAAACCATTGCACCTAGCTTCCCAATTTGTGGAAAATTTGAATATCTAAAGCATATTACGGGTCTAAACTGATCTATTACGGCTATTTTCATCCACCTGGGTCGAAAGTTGTCGAATTTAACAGCAGAAATTGATTCCATACAAAGATTAACTATTTAAAACTAAATATTGTACTCTACGACCTCATTAGGCTAAACCATTGCACCTAGCTTCCCAATTTGTGGAAAATTTGAATATCTAAAGCATATTACGGGTCTAAACTGATCCATTACGGCTATTTTCATCCACCTGGGTCGAAAGTTGTCGAATTTAACAGCAGAAATTGATTCCATACAAAGATTTACTATTTAAAACTAAATATTGTACTCTACGACCTCATTAGGCTAAACCATTGCACCTAGCTTCCCAATTTGTGGAAAATTTGAATATCTAAAGCATATTACGGGTCTAAACTGATCTATTACGGCTATTTTCATCCACCTAGTTGAAGTTGTTGAATTTAACAGCAGAAATTGATTCCATACAAAGATGAACTATTCAAAACTAAATATTGTACTCTGGACCTCATTAAGCTAAACCATTGCACCTAGCTTCCCACTTTGTGGAAAATTTGAATATCTAAAGCATATTACGGGTCTAAACTGATCCATTACGGCTATTTTCATCCACCTGGGTCGAAAGTTGTCGAAGTTAACAGCAGAAATTGATTCCATACAAAGATTTACTATTTAAAACTAAATATTGTACTCTACGACCTCATTAGGCTAAACCATTGCACCTAGCTTCCCAATTTATGGAAAATTTGAATATCTAAAGCATATTACGGGTCTAAACTGATCCATTACGGCTATTTTCATCCACCTGGGTCGAAAGTTGTCGAATTAACAGCAGAAATTGATTCCATACAAAGATTTACTATTTAAAACTAAATATTGTACTCTACGACCTCATTAAGGCTAACCATTGCACCTAGCTTCCAACTTTATGGAAAATTTGAATATCTAAGCATATTACGGGTCTAAACTGATCTACTACGGCTATTTTAATCCACCTGGGTCGAAAGTTGTCAATTTAACACAGAAATTGATTCCATACAAAGATTTACTATTTAAAACTAAATATTGTACTCTACGACCTCATTAGGCAAACCATTGCACCTAGCTTCCCAATTTATGGAAAATTTGAATATCTAAAGCATATTACGGGTCTAAACTGATCCATTACGGCTATTTTCATCCACCTGGGTCGAAAGTTGTCGAATTTAACAGCAGAAATGATTCAGCTTACAAAGATGCTCATTATTTGAAACTAAATATTGTAATTCTTACGACCTCTATTTGGCTAAACCATTCCACCTAGCTTCCTAATTTTAGAAAATTTGAATATCTAAAGCACATGGGCTTAAACTGATCCATTACGGCTATTTTCATCCACCTGGGTCAGAAAGTTGTCGACTTAACAGCAGAAATTGATTCCATACAAAGATTTATCACTATTTAAATTCAACATTGTACCATGACCTCAATAAGCTAAACCATTGCACCTAGCTTCCACTTTGTAAAAGTTGAATGTTTTAAAGCATATTGCTAGTCTAAACTGATCCATTACGGCTATTTTCATCCACCTGGGTCGAAAGTTGTCGAATTTAAATACAGAAATGACCATACAAAGATTAACTATTTAAAACTAAATATTGTACTCTACGACCTCATTAAGCTAAACCATTCCACCTAGCTTTCCACTTGTGGAAAATTTGGAATATCTAAAGCATATTACGGGCTTAAACTGATCCATCACAGTTACTTCCATCCACCCAATGAAAGTTGTCGAATTTAACAGCAGAAATTGATTCCATACAAAGATTAACTATTTAAAACTAAATATTGTACTCTACGACCCTATTTGCTTTTCAAACCATTAGACCTAGCTTCCCACTTTGTGAGTAAATTTGAATATCTAAAGCATATTACGGGTCTAAACTGATCCATTACGGCTATTTTCATCCACCTCGTCAAAAGTTGTCGAAGGTTAACAGCAGAAATTGATTCCATACAAAGATTTAGATTGTTTATTTAAAACTAAATATTGTAATTTACGACCGACATAGCTAAACCATTGCACCTAGCTTCCCAATTTGTGGAAAATTTGAATTATCTAAAGCATATTATGGCTTAACTGATCCATTACGGCTGTTTTTATCCACCTAGTCGAAAGTTGTCGAATTTACTATGTAGCCTGATTCCATACAAAGATTTACTATTTAAAACTAAATATTGTACTCTACGACCTAATAATAGGCTAAACCATTGCACCTAGCTTCCCACTTGTGGAAAATTTAAATATCTTAAGAATATTACGGGTCTAAACTGATCCATTACGTGTTATTTTCATCCACCTGGGTCGAAAAGTTGTCGAAGTTAACAGCAGAAATTGATTCCATACAAAGATTAACTATTTAAAACTAAATATTGTACTCTACGATCTCATTAAGCTTAAACCATTGCATCCTAGCTTCCCACTTTGTGGAAAATTTGAATATCTTAAGCATATTACGGGTTCAAACTGATTCATTACGGCTATTT
>JAEIGQ010000568.1:0-10919 GCA_018904275.1 Lordiphosa clarofinis
GGGACATACTTGGGACATACTTGGGACATACTTCAGACATAATTGGGACATACTTGGGACAGCTACTAGGGACATACTTGAGGACATACTAGAGGACATACTTGGGACATACTTGGGACATACTCAGGACATACTAGGGACATGCCAGGACATATGTGGGACATACTTGGGACATACTTGAGAACATACTAGGGACATACTAGGGACATAGTGTGGGACATACTTAGGACATACTTGGGACATACTATGGGACATACTTGGGACATACCCAGGACATACTTGGGAACTTGGGACATACCTAGAACATGCCTAGGACATACTTGGAACATATTACTTGGGACATACTTGGGACATACTTGGGACATTCTTGGGACATACCTCGAACATACTTGGGACATACTTGGGTATACTTGGGACATACTTGGGACATGCTTGGCACATACTATGGACATACCTGGGACATACTTGGGACATACTTGAGACATACTTGGGACATACTTGGGACATACTTGGGACATACTTGGGACATACTTGAGACATACTTGGGACATACTTGGGACATACTTGGGACATACTTGGGACATACTTGGGACATACTTGGGACATACTTGGGACATACTTGGGACATACTTGGGACATACTTGGGACATACTTGGGACATACTTGGGACATACTTGGGACATACTTGGGACATACTTGGGACATACCAGGGACATACTTGGGACATACTTGGGACATACTTGGGACATACTTGGGACATACTTGGGACATGCTTGGGACATACTTGGGACATACTTGGGACATACTTGGGACATACTTGGGACATACTTGGGACATACTTGGGACATACTTGGGACATACCTGGGACATACTTGGGACATACTTGGGACATACTTGGGACATACTTGGGACTTGGGACATACTAGGGACATACTTGGGACATACTAGGGACATACTTGGGACATGCTTGGGACATACTTGGGACATACTTGGGACATACTTAGGACATACTTGGGACATACTTGGGACACACTTGGGACATACTTGGGACATACTTGGGACATACTTGGGACATACTTGGGACATACTTGGGACATGCTTGGGACATACTTGGGACATACTTGGGACATACTTGGGACATACTTGGGACATACTTGGGACATACTATGGACATACTTGGGACATAAATGGGACATACTTGGGACATACTTGAGACTTACTAGGGACATACTTGGGACATACTTGGGACATACTTGGGACATACTTGGGACATACTTGGGACATACTTGGGACATACTTGGGACATACTTGGGACATACTTGGGACATACTTGGGACATACTTGGGACATAAGTGGGACATACTTGGGACATACTTGGGACATACTTGGGACATACTAGGGACATACTTGGGACATACTTGGGACATACTTGGGACATACTTGGGACATACTTGGGACATACTTGGGACATACTTGGGACATACTTGGGACATACTTGGGACATACTTGGGACATACTTGGGACATACTTGGGACATACTTGGGACATACTTGGGACATACTTAGGACATACTTGGGACATACTTGGGACATACTTGGGACATACTTGGGACATACTTGGGACATACTTGGGACTAGGGACATACTTGGGACATACTTGGGACATACTTGGGACATAAGTGGGACATACTTGGAAAATACTTGGGACATACCTGGGACATACTTGGGATATACTTGGATCATACTTGGGACATACTTGGGACATACTAGGGACATACTAGGGACATACTTGGGACATACTTTGGACATACTAGGGACATACTTGGGACATACTTGGGACATACTAGGGACATACTTGGGACATACTAGGACATACTTGGGATATACTGGGACATACTTTGGACCTTGGGACATACTTGGGACATACTTGGGACATACTTGGGACATACTTGGGACATCCTTGGGACATACTTGGGTATACTTGGAACATACTTGGGACATACTTGGGACATACTATGGACATACTTTGGACTAGAGGTTCGGAAGTGTGTGTAAAGAGGACCTTGTTTGAGCTCGAGCTGACCTGCAAAAAAGGCGAACTAGAGCACCTTGGAAGCCTGGAAACTTGTACACACACTTTGCTGATCCGTACACGGTGGTGGTGGGGGGGGGCCCGAGAGGATCGCCATCACGTGAGCAATCCAGTTTTATTTATTGGCCGTCCAAAATACACGAAAAGAAAGGAGAAAGGCAAGAAAACAGGAACAACAACAAATTAACAGAAAATTTGCTGATCTTTTCTTTTGCTGAGAAATTTGAGGAACAGCTGACTCCCTCATACGCAAGCGCAGCGATAAGTATCGATAGCTCCTCGATAGATTCTGAGTAGTTATCAAGAGCGGTTGAATTCGAACTAAGCGAGGACACGAACCTGTGAAAAGCACTTTTTAATTTTTTTTTGGTTGTCATATTGTATAATACGCAAAATCATGGCCGGCCTACAACGAACACCACCAAGAGCGCCTCAGGAAGTGCCAGCATCAACAACGTTTACACAATCAGGAAAACGAAAAATTATTGGAGAGGCCATTCCTACTGTAGCGACAGTTGGGAATATTGCCGTTGGCGATTTGATGAGCATGATGCAGAATACTAACTTCAGCTACATGATATGCGAAATGTAATCGAGGAAGCCCTGTCCCGTAAAAGTCCCCGTGTAGTGTCATTTGAAAGCAGAGAGAAATGGTTCGACAATGAGTGCTTTAAGGCAAGAAAAGTGGTGTTCGAAGCACTTAACAGATGTCGGAAATCGGTGGACGAGTCACTTCGCATAATATACCTGAAGGAAAACCAGCTGTTTAAGCACTTGTGTAGCCAAAAAACACGATATCAAGAAGACCTCGAAATTAAGCTGGATCAAATCCAAGATAGCAAGGAATGGTGGCAATTATCACGTGAGCTCAAAGGAACGTGCTTTCGAGTTGGAACAAATGTGGCAGCTGAGGATTTCCAAAGCTACTTTAAGGAACTTTTAAATCAGCAGCAAATAGCTCCGGATATTGAGTACGCGAGAAACTGGTCCGAAACACCACTGCTGGATAATTGCGTAACTGTTGAGGAGATCCAGAAAATGCTTCAGAAGGTGAAATTAAATAAAGCAGCAGGCGAAGACAGACTAAGCTACGAGTGCTATATAAATGCACCAATTGAACTCCTAGAAGAGCTGGCTCACACCTTTAATAGGATGTATGAAGGGGAAAGGATAGACTCCGCTTGCTCCAAAAGCATCATATTTCCCATCTACAAGAAAGGCGATATAAACTCGGCAGCAAACTACAGAGGAATATCCTTTATTAATTGTGCGGCGAAGATACTGATGGGTGTTCTCAACGATAGACTGACGAGATGGGCTGACGAATACTACGTATTAAATGAGTTTCAGGCAGGTTTTAGACGAAAATATTCTACCATGGATAACATTTTCAACCTTACATCCATAGTACATCTGAAATGGAATCAAGGAAAAAAAGTTTATGCGTTCTTTGTCGACTTCAAGGCAGCTTTTGATAAAATTCCCAGGAAAATTTTGTGGTACAAGCTTCATATGCTCGGAGTCTCGAACAAAATTATCAACTTTATTGAGCGCATCTACAGCGATACACGAGCGGCGGTCTGGACTGGAGAAGAATTGGCGTTAGGCAAGGGTGTCTTATGTCACCACTCCTCTTTACACTGTTTTTGAATGATATCCACGAATGCCTAGGTGGAGGCCTGCACATAGCAGATGTAAATATTCGTGTGCTGTTATATGCAGATGATATTGTCATCTTAGCCGACGATCCAGGAGTATTGCAACGCATGATTTATCGCTTGGAAGAATATTGCGACCGCTGGAATATGGAGGTTAATAATGATATTCAGGCGAGGCGGTCGTCTAGCAGCAGCTGAAAAATGGAGGTTTAAAGACTTGCCTGTAAAGATTGTCTCAGAATACTGCTATCTGGGAATGATACGCCAAAGTTATCATTTCAGAAACACGTCCAGAAGCGTACAGAGCTAGCCAAAACAAGCATAAATGTGTCCTGGAGTAAATATGTTCATAATAGAAATTTAGCAGTAAACTCCAAATGGAAAGTCTACAATGCCGTGTGTAGGTCTATACAAACTTATGCTGCACAGATTTGGGGTTATAGCTGCTTTAAAGAGGTCAATAATTTCCAGCTTTTATTTTTGAAAAAAATGTTAAACCTGCCACCTACAACACCGGACTATGCACTGGCTTTGGAAAGCAATGTGGAGTATGCCCACCTTTTCTCTTTTGGACAACATGTCAATTATATTGCTAAGGTTCTTTTTGAATACAAATCAGAACGGCTTCCAAACCTACTAGCTCACAAAATCCTTCAAAAGATTATATTTTGGGCCAAGGAATTAAAAGCACTATGTGTCTCAAATCGCCTAGAATGGCACGACTTGAAAATCTCCAGGTCCCAATGGAACGGATTATGCGCACATATGATGGCTACGCTAAAAAGCACTCAAAAGGATGTATATTTGCAACGGAAAAACTGTAGTATCACTAGATTCTATAAGTATCTAAACCGTGATATAGGAGAAAGGTATCTAAATATACCGCCGAAAGACATTTCGTGGGTGATGAAAGCCAGATGTGATATGATTTTGCTCCAGGGAAACATTTACCAGCAAGTGGAAAGCCCTATCTGCCCCCTATGCATACAGGAGAATCTGAAGATATTCAGCATTTTCTGGGAAGATGTCCTGTACTAAGGGAGTTCCGAGTTCTTGGTCAGACATACTTGGGACATACTTGGGACATACTAGTGACTGTGATTACTTGCGAGCCATACTTGGGACTTTATTTGATAAATTAAAGGCTGACGATACTAAGGCCATGCCTAGGACATTTACTTAGGGACATACTTGGGACATACTTGGGACATATACTACTGGGACATACTTTGGGACATACTTGGGACATACTTGGGACATACTTGGGACATACTTGGGACATACTTGGGACATACTTGGGACATACTTGGGACATACTTGGGACATACTTGGGACATACTTGGGACATACTTGGGACATACTTGGGACATACTTGGGACATACTTGGGACATACTTGGGACATACTTGGGACATACTTGGGACATACTTGGGATATACTTGGGACATACTAGGGACATACTTGGGACATACTTGGGACATACTTGGGACATACTTGGGACATACTTGGGACATACTTGGGACATACTTGGGACATACTTGGGACATACTTGGGACATACTTGGGACATACTTGGGACATACTTGGGACATACTTGGGACATACTTGGGATATACTTGGGACATACTTGGGACATACTTGGGACATACTTGGGACATACTTGGGACATACTTGGGACATACTTGGGACATACTTGGGACATACTTGGGACATACTTGGGACATACTAATTGGGACATACTTGGGACATACTTGGGACATACTTGGGACATACTTGGGACATACTTGGGACATACTTGGGACATACTTGGGACATACTTGGGACATACTTGGGACATACTTGGGACATACTAGGGACATACTTGGGACATACTTGGGACATACTTGGGACATACTTGGGACATACTTGGGACATACTTGGGACATACTAGGGACTTGGGACATACTTGGGACATACTTGGGACATACTTGGGACATACTTGGGACATACTTGGGACATACTTGGGACATACTTGGGACATACTTGGGACATACCTGGGACACACTTGGGACATACTTGGGACATACTTGGGACATACTTGGGACATACTTGGGACATACTTGGGACATACTTGGGACATACTTGGGACATACTTGGGACATACTTGGGACATACTTGGGACATACTTGGGATATGGGACATACTTGGGACATACTTGGGACATACTTGGGACATACTTGGGACATATTTGGGACATACTTGGGACATACTTGGGACATACTTGGGACATACTTGGGACATACTAGGGACATACTTGGGACATACTTGGGACATACTTGGGACATACTTGGGACATACTTGGGACATACTTGGGACATACTTGGGACATACTTGGGACATACTTGGGACATACTTGGGACATACTTGGGACATACTTGGGACATACTTGGGACTTACTAGGGACATACTTGGGACATACTTGGGACATACTTGGGACATACTTGGGACATACTTGGGACATACTTGGGACATACTTGGGACATACTTGGGACATACTTGGGACATACTTGGGACATACTTGGGACATACTTGGGACATACTTGGGACATACTTGGGACATACTTGGGACATACTTGGGACATACTTGGGACATACTTGGGACATACTTGGGACATACTTGGGACATACTTGGGACATACTAGGGACATACTTGGGACATACTTGGGACATACTTGGGACATACTTGGGACATACTTGGGACATACTTGGGACATACTTGGGACATACTTGGGACATACTTTGGGACATACTTGGGGCATACTTGGGACATACTTGGGACATACTTGGGCATACTTGGAACATACTTGGGACATACTTGGGACATACTTGGGACATACTTGGGACATACTTGGGACATACTTGGGACATACTTGGGACATACTTGGGACATACTTGGGACATACTTGGGACATAATAGGGACATACTTGGGACATACTTGGGACATACTAGGGAAATACTTGGGACATATGTGGGACATACTTGGGCATACTTGGAATATACTAGGGACATATTAGGGACTTACTTGGGTCATAGTTGGGACATTCTTGGGACATACTTGGGACATACTTGGGACATACTTGGGACATAAGTGGGACATACTTGGTCATACTTGGGATATACTAGGGACATATTAGGGACTTACTTGGGTCATAGTTGGGACATTCTTGGGACATACTTGGGACATACTTGGGACATTCTTGGGACATACTTGGGACATACTTGGGACATACTTGGGACATACTTGGGACATACTTGGGACATACTTGGGACATACTTGGACATACTTGGGACATACTTGGGACATACTTGGGACATACTTGGGACATACCTCGAACATACTTGGGACATACTTGGGTATACTTGGGACATACTTGGGACATACTTGGGACATACTTGGGACATACTTGGGACATACTTGGGACATACTTGGGACATACTTGGGACATACTTGAGACATACTTGGGACATACTTGGGACATACTTGGTACATACTTGGGACATACTTGGGACTTACTTGGGTATACTTGGAACATACTTGGGACATACTTGGGACATACTTGGGACATACTTGGGACATACTTGGGACATACTTGGGACATACTTGGGACATACTTGGGACATACTTGGGACATACTAGGGACATACTTGGGACATACTTGGGACATACTTGGGACATACTTGGGACATACTTGGGACATACTTGGGACATACTTGGGACATACTTGGGACATACTTGGGACATACTTGGGACATACTTGGGACATACTTGGGACATACTTGGGACATACTTGGGACATACTTGGGACATACTTGGGACATACTTGGGACATACTTGGGACATACTTGGGACATACTTGGGACATACTTGGGACATACTTGGGACATACTTGGGACATACATTGGGACATACTTGGAACATACTTGGGACATACTTGGGACATACTTGGGACATACTTGGGACATACTTGGGACATACTTGGGACATACTTGGGACATACTTGGGACATACTTGGGACATACTTGGGACATACTTGGGACATACTTGGGACATACTTGGGACATACTTGGGACATACTTGGGACATACTTGGGACATACTTGGGACATACTTGGGACATACTTGGGACATACTTGGGACATACTTGGGACATACTTGGGACATACTTGGGACATACTTGGGACATACTTGGGACATACTAGGGACATACTTGGGACATACTTGGGACATACTTGGGACATACTTGGGACATACTTGGGACATACTGGGACATACTTGGGACATACTTGGGACATACTAGGGACATACTAGGGACATACTTGGGACATACTTGGGGACATACTTGGGACATACTTGGGACATACTTGGGACATACTTGGGACATACTTGGGACATACTTGGGACATACTTGGGACATACTTGGAACATACTTGGGACATACTTGGGACATACTTGGGACATACTTGGGACATACTTGGGACATACTTGGGACATACTTGGGACATACTTGGGACATACTTGGGACATACTTGGGACATACTTGGGACATACTTGGGACATACTTGGGACATACTTGGGACATACTTGGGACATACTTGGGACATACTTGGGACATACTTGGGACATACTTGGGACATACTTGGGACATACTTGGGACATACTTGGGACATACTTGGGACATACTTGGGACATACTTGAGACATACTTGGGACATACTTGGGACATACTTGGGACATACTTGGGACATACTTGGGACATACTTGGGACATACTTGGGACATACTTGGGACATACTTGGGACATACTTGGGACATACTTGGGACATACTTGGGACATACTTGGGACATACTTGGGACATACTTGGGACATACTTGGGACATACTTGGGACATACTTGGGACATACTTGGGACATACTTGGGACATACTTGGGACATACTTGGGACATACTTGGGACATACTTGGGACATACTTGGGACATACTTGGGACATACTTGGGACATACTTGGGACATACTTGGGACATACTTGGGACATACTTGGGACATACTTGGGACATACTTGGGACATACTTGGGACATACTTGGGACATACTTGGGACATACTTGGGACATACTTGGGACATACTTGGGACATACTTGGGACATACTTGGGACATACTTGGGACATACTTGGGACATACTTGGAACATACTTGGGACATACTTGGGACATACTTGGGACATACTTGGGACATACTTAGGACATACTTGGGACATACTTGGGACATACTTGGGACATTTGGGACATACTTGGGACATACTTGGGACATACTTGGGACATACTTGGGACATACTTGGGACATACTTGGGACATACTTGGGACATACTTGGGACATACTTGGGACATACTTGGGACATACTTGGGACATACTTTGGGACATACTTGGGACATACTTGGGACATACTTGGGACATACTTGGGACATACTTGGGACATACTTGGGACATACTTGGGACATACTTGGGACATACTTGGGACATACTTGGGACATACTTGGGACATTGGACATACTTGGGACATACTTGGGACATACTTGGGACATACTTGGGACATACTTGGGACATACTTGGGACATACTAGGGACATACTTGGAACATACTTGGGACATACTTGGGACATACTTGGGACATACTTGGGACATACTTGGGACATACTTGGGACATACTTGGGACATACTTGGGACATACTTGGGACATACTTGGGACATACTTGGGACATACTTGGGACATACTTGGGACATACTAGGGACATACTTGGGACATACTTGGGACATACTTGGGACATACTTAGGGACATACTTGGGACATACTTGGGACATACTTGGGACATACTTTGGGACATACTTGGGACATACTTGGGACATACTTGGGACATACTTGGGACATACTTGGGACATACTTGGGACATACTTGGGACATACTTGGAACATACTTGGGATATACTTGGGACATACTTGGGACATACTTGGGACATACTTGGGACATACTTGGGACATACTTGGGACATACTTGGGACATACTTGGGACATACTTGGGACATACTTGGGACATACTTGGGACATACTTGGGACATACTTGGGACATACTTGGGACATACTTGGGACATACTTGGGACATACTTGGGACATACTTGGGACATACTTGGGACATACTTGGGACATACTTGGGACATACTAGGGACATACTTGGGACATACTTGGGACATACTTGGGACATACTTGGGACATACTTGGGACATACTTGGGACATACTTGGGACATACTTGGGACATACTTGGGACATACTTGGGACATACTTGGGACATACTTGGGACATACTTGGGACATACTTGGGACATACTTGGGACATACTTGGGACATACTTGGGACATCCTTGGGACATACTTGGGACATACTTGGGACATACTTGGGACATACTTGGGACATACTTGGGACATACTTGGGACATACTTGGGACATACTTGGGACATACTTGGGACATACTTGGGACATACTTGGGACATACTTGGGACATACTTGGGACATACTTGGGACATACTTGGGACATACTTGGGACATACTTGGGATATACTTGGGACATACTTGGGACATACTTGGGACATACTTGGGACATACTTGGGACATACTTGGGACATACTTGGGACATACTTGGGACATACTTGGGACATACTTGGGACATACTTGGGACATACTAGGGACATACTTGGGACATACTTGGGACATACTTGGGACATACTTGGGACATACTTGGGACATACTTGGGACATACTTGGGACATACTTGGGACATACTTGGGACATACTTGGGACATACTTGGGACATACTTTGGATATACTTGGGACATACTTGGGACATACTTGGGACATACTTGGGACATACTTGGGACATACTTGGGACATACTTGGGACATACTTGGGACATACTTGGGACATACTTGGGACATACTTGGGACATACTTGGGACATACTTGGGACATACTAGGGACATCTTTGGGACATACTTGGGACATACTTGGGACAATACTTGGGACATACTTGGGACATACTTGGAACATACTTGGGACATACTTGGGACATACTTTGGACATACTTGGGACATACT
>JAEIGQ010000569.1:0-10809 GCA_018904275.1 Lordiphosa clarofinis
TAATAAGTTATCGTTATTTAATAAGATTTAATCGTTATCGAGAATAGACGCACTTAAAATTGGCTCGCAAAAGTTTTTATTTCAAATTGTTTAAAAAATTGGTTTAAACATTTAACAATTCATACAAATAATTAAATAACATATACAACACATTCATCGACAAGCAATATAATTTACAAACTTTGTTTTGCTTCAAACTGCAGCTTTTGCTGGCATATAAATCACAAACAAAAACAAAACAATAGCCAAACAAACACACATACACAAGTGCTCATACCCAGCAAACAATTTCATATAAAAATACACGTTTTGTAAGCGTTCAAATATAAGCAAAACGCTTATAAAACGCTGCTGTGACATTTATAAAACGCATCAAAGTAAGCGTTTTATAATCGAAAAGCACCCATCCTTATAAGCTTAAAAAAGACGCTTGCAAAACATGTTTTACAATTCATTTTCATAAGCTTACAACAAGCTTTGTAAATACGGTTATAAAACACGTATTTAAAGTGAAATAATAAAGCGTTTTAAACATTTATTTTGTGAGTGTTCTGGTTGGTTATTTTTATCATTCAAAAATTTTAATTAAATTAGATTAGCGTTTTCCCTGCTTTCAAAGGAAATACAAAGTCCTCTTCCTTCCTTTATATCAGAGTGAAAGTCTCTGCAATATAATTTAAATATAAATGTAAATAGTTGACTTTAAACTGCAAGAAAGCATTGTTACTCACGACGAATGGCAGTGGCGAATGTAATGTCTTGTCCGCAGCAAATGTTCTTGCACTTGATGTGAACAGTCGTATCTAATACGCTTTATTAATTTTTTCCAAATATTATTGCTGCTGGCATTAAATTAATTTAATCGCGCACTTATATTTTTAAAGAAAAATTTTCACTTGTTCGTTCTTCAAAAAAGAAAACAAGAATGATATACATACACAGTTTTTTTCTTGCCTTTGCTTGAGGTTAGGCAGCTGCAGCTGCCTAGCACAAAGATCACAAGGGTGAGAAAGAGCGCCAAGAGAGCGAGAGAGAGTGAGCACGAAATCTCTCGGTCGCCGAAACGACATTTGAAAATCGAAGGCTGACATACGACAACGCATGAAAAAGTAAGCTTACTTTAAGCTTCTTTTGCATAACCTTTGCTCAATTGCTGGCTGGGTACTCCATACAATTTACACAATGACCAACAAATATCACGCAAACAAAAACACCAAGCCTTCCAATACCACTGACCAAGTTGTCAAGCGTCGTCGTCAGAATACCAGCACTGACCTTAACGCTGACCAATCTTCACCGGATCAGTCAACGCACCTAAGCTAGATGTTGGATGAGCGCTTCGAGGTGCAGGCCGGTATTTTGACCACCAACATGCGGGAGGCTGAGCAGCGGATCCTCCAAGTGCTACTGGAGCGGCTTGATGGAATGGCCAGTGAGATGAGGCAGCTTCAGGAGAAAGTCATCTGTCTGGAGCAAGAGGTTGGTGTGCTACGGCCTTTATTGGCGCGGGTTGGGGCACTCGAAAGAAAGTTGGCAGCGCAGCAGAACAACAACAACGCATGCGATCTGCGAATGCATGGTGTGCCTTATGTGGAGGGGATTGTTCAACCAGCTCTGCTTAAATCTCAAGTTGACTACACCACCGAGAATTAAAGAAATTTACCGGGCACGGAAGACGCAAAAATCCAATGTTGATCCCGTGATCATTATTAAAATGGAATCCATCCGGGAAAAAATTATTATTCTCCAAGCCATCGGAGCTTTTCGGCGAGAGTTCAAGCATCCACTAACGCTACAGAGTTTGGGCTTTGACTCTCAAGCTGCAATCTACATCAATGAGCAGCTTTCGAGAGAGAATTACAGTATTTTTAAAGAAGCCATGCGGTTGAAGAAGAACAAAGCTCTCTCAGCTGTGTTTACGAGGCGTGGGCTTGTGCACGTGAGGGGCAGTGGGAGTGACAACAACAGTGTTCAATGCATTGAGAGAATTGAAGAGCTTTTTCAGTTCTCTCCACCTAGTAAGTTTCCTCCCATCTCTCCCCCCAATATCGCTGAACCGCCTGTTCTCCCTTCGAGCCCCACCAACCAACATACTGTGGCAGAAGCTTCAGCTGGACCTGGAGAGTCTGAGACCAATAGCTTTTGTCAATAGGGATTTATTTAAAGCATTTTATTTTGGTAGGCTAAGTTTAAATGTAGGGTTTAATTTTATCGTTTATTTTAAGTCTTTTATTTTGGTTTCTTTTGCTTATATATATGTTCAGCGTACGTTTTGTATAGGATTTTTCTTTTTTTTATTTGATGCAGAATGAAAGAGAACGCTCAATAGCAAGTAGCTTAGTAAGAATTCTGGCCAACCAAGGTGAAGGTTTAAAAGTCGTACATATTAATGCACAGAGTCTAACTAACAAAATTGATGAGTTTAGGTATATTTTTGTGAAATCTGAGGTTGATGTTATTTGTGTGTCAGAGACGTGGTTTGTGTCCGAACTATGTGACTTGTCAATTGTATGTGATGGATATGTTGTGTATCGTGCTGATCGTGTGGGACATGCAGGAGGAGTTGCTGTTTATGTGAACAGACGACTAAGCTCTAGAATTGTACGAAAACATCCAATGAATAGTGCAATAGAGTACTTATTTATAGAATTAGCCAATAGGACAAATCCAAGGAAGACGCCAATCGGGAGTATTTATAGACCTAACCGTAACATTGACATTGCAAATTTTATTGATGTTGTATCGGAAATTTCAGTTTCATATTCGGATGTTATATTGGCTGGCGACGTAAACAGTAATCTCCTGTGTGACAGCTTTCTTGTGGACAGTATGGAATGTCTGGGCTTAAGCACCGTCAATACAACCACACCTACTCATTTTACTAATACCACAAACACCTTACTGGACGTGTTTTTTGTTACTGACGCAGATAGAATAATTTTATATGACCAGGTCTCCGTGCCAGCTTTTTCCAAACATGATTTAATTTTCCTGACCTACGCGACAACTCTTGACTACAGTAGCCTTAAGATAGAGTATAGAGATTTTAGAAATATTAACTACCATGATTTACAGACTGAAGTTATTACGGTTGATTGGTCGCCGCTATATCAATCCCTTACTGCTGATGCTCAACTTAGCATTTTACAACGAAATGTGTCTGATCTTTATGAAAAATATGTGCCAATTAAATCAAAAATAATAAAGCCGTTGGCAGCATCATGGTTTAATACCAACATAAAACGACTTATAAACAAAAGAGATTATGCTTACAAGAGATGGAAGCGCTATAAAACGAATGACCTTAAAGATGAGTACAAACGACTTCGTAAAATGACGACAAATACAATATACAAGGCTAAACGGGATTTCTACAGCAATAAGTTTAAGAACTCTATATCGACTGGACACAAATGGAGAGAACTTAAAAATTTAGGAATTCTAAATAATAAAACACAAGCCAAGACCGACATCGACGTGAACAAACTAAATGAACAATTTATAAAAAACCAAGTACCTGAAGCAGCTTGCAACATGTACCTGAATTATTTACCCCACTGTGATAATAGTTTTAGTTTTGTGTGTGTCAGTTCCTGTGACGTCCTAGAAAGTATACTTAAGATTAAATCAAATGCGGTAGGACTCGACGATCTTAACCCGAAAATGTTAAAGCTTCTTCTTCGATTTCTTCTTGACCATATTACGCATATTTTTAACACTGTCCTCACCACTTCATCTTTTAACGAAATATGGAAAAGAGCCAAAATCTTGCCAATCCCTAAAACTAATGACGATTACAGGCCAATTTCTATTCTCCCATTTTTGGCAAAAGCATTTGAGCGTATCATGGCTGCACAAATTCAAGAATTTCTTGATAGAAACTCACTGTTAAGTGATGTGCAATCTGGATTCAGGAGGAAAAGAAGTTGCACCACAGCCCTCGTAAATATTGCTGAGGAAGTCAGAAAAGAGCTGGATGACAGTAATGTGGTTTTCTTGACGCTGCTTGACCATAGCAAGGCATTTGACACTGTGAATCATGATATTCTATGTACAAAACTAAATAATATTTATAATTTTACTAGCACTGCAACCAAGCTTCTTAGGTCTTACCTAACGGATAGATCGCAGGCAGTGGTCACTGGATCTGCCATGTCTACTTTCATAAACCTAACGAGAGGTGTTCCTCAAGGCTCTGTTTTAGGACCTTTGTTGTTTTCTGTATATGTTAATGACCTTCCGAGTAATTTGTCTAATTGTAAAGTCCACATGTATGCTGATGATGTCCAGATATATGTTAGTCGTCCGTTAGTTAGAATTCATGATTGTATCAATGTTTGTAACAATGAGCTTTTAAAGATTGACAGGTGGGCTAGGGACAATGGGCTTGTATTAAACCCTTCCAAGTCCAAATGTATTGTTATACATAAAAAGCCTCTGGAAACGACGCAGCTGCCAAAACTATTTATTAATAATACTCCAATTAAATACGAGAACCAGGCTTCCAACTTAGGCATTATTTTTAATAACACTCTTACTTGGAGTAGGCATGTCACTAAAGCGTGCGGTACAACGTATGGACTGTTGAGGCAACTGTCAATGTCACAAATGTTTCTACCAATACAAATTAAGCTTCTCATTGCAAAGACATACCTTATACCCTCACTTTTTTATGGAATCGAAATATTCGACCCTCATGTGTGACATGGAAAATTAACGTACTTTTAATTCAATTGATAGATATATTTATAATCGTCGACTCTCTGACCATATTACTTCACTAGCATGCACGATTTTTGACCTTAGCCTAAAAGATTGGATTGACTTCAGAACATTAAGTTTCTTACTCAAGATTATAGTGACGAAAGAACCAAACTATCTTTACTCCAAGTAAAATTTCTCTGCCTCTCAGAGAACGAATAATTTGAATTACCCTAGATTTAAGCTATCTTGCTCAGAGCGACATTTCTTTATACCTGCTATCCGACTATGGAATGAATTATCTAATCATTTAAAAACAATACAAAACGAAACGCAATTTAAAAATAACTTAAAAACTTACCTTCAACGAAACCAATTAGAATAAAAATAAGCAAAAATAAAAATTAAATAAATAAAAAATATATAAATTTTTAATGTAAAATTAGTTAAATAAGCTAAAACAATTGTTAGTCCTTAGTCAAAACAAATTCTCATGTTATAAGTTAATGTGACTGGTGCATTAAATATAAGTTGTAACTTGTAGCACTGGGATATAAAAACCAATAAATCTAAATCTAAATCTAAATAATCAATAGGAATGGAAAAGATTGGATAAACCATGGTCAAGTTATAAGAAAAACAAACAATTATGCTGGTTAGCAATGGTGATGGGCAGCACTTACCACACTATATGGGGGCTTTGGCACTTCTAATTTAAGTTTTGGAATGGATGTATTCGGTTTCACAGCCGTGCTGGCGCAATTTTTCTCATTTTGACATTAAATTTGCTTAATTTTTTGGAAAAAAGTGACCTTAGATTAGAAAGTACACGGTATCTAAAATCTTTCTGATGGAACAAAGGGGTATACATGAATGCATAAGAGACCATGAGAAACTATGTCAATGCAGTTAACTGTAAGTTTGTTTCGCATTATAGAAACCACATAAATATAAAGATGAAAAAAAAACTGTCCTGTGCAACATGTCCCGTGCGAAAATGCTTAAGCTTATATTTTCATAAAAACTGTTAGTTCTTTTTGGGTGAAATTAAAATCGTTTTAAAGAGACATTAATGCACTCCATTCTAAAATTAATGGCATTAATATGGCATCAGGATTCGCTGAAATCGGCGTTTGAATGGTTTTCCGCAAAAAAAAAGTCAAATCTAATACAGATTTGTGGATAGATTCGTTTCTTCTAGGAATATGATTATTTATCGATTTGCCAAAGGAATGCTGAAGATTGGATAAACAATTGTCGAGGTATAAAGAAAAAAATCAGTTAACATGGGTAGCATTGGCCGCAACGTCGAAGGGCAACACTTGATGCACTTTATGGCTCCTTTGCCACTTTGTGTAGCTTTTAACTAAAACTATTCAAATATTTACCTACAAATTTTAAATGGTCCAGATTGTAAGCTTCTGAGCTTGTGAAGATTCGCCATGTGTAGATTGGATTTATTTAACAGTTTACGGACAAATAAAAACAATTTTTTTTCAAGATTAATGGAAAGTCACATCTTTATTTTTAATGTATTTTTTAAAAGATGGTCTATTAACACATTCATTCCCGATCGAAATACACCGGACATCAAACATACAATCTCTTCTTGATTTTCCACAGTCAAAGTCTGATATCTCTAAGAATGAATGTACCAGTGGAAGTACCACAATAAGAGCAAATAACAACAGCGTAGTCTTCATGATTTTGCTGAAACAAATGTGCTTACTTGCCTTTGTATTATTGGGTATTTATAGCAAACAAGAACTAAAAATTCATTTCCTGGTACTTTAATAATGAGATTTGTTCTGGTTGCTTGAAAAACATTTCTCGGTTCGAACTCGTAATATACGAAACTAAGACATGATTTTCAAGCCGCATTATCTAAACCCAAAAAAATGTTCATCATTGATATTGAATCAATTTGAAACACGTGTCTCAAATTGAAACTGAAACTAGTATCATTTTTTATGTATCAATTTCAACCTAGAAATTTGAAACTAATCAATTTTTATTAGTTCGAAAATTCGAAGAATGTATGAATTGTAAAACTAAGCATGCCGAAAGTCGCAGATGGCGCGGCTTGACATGATTTAATTTTTATGCAAAGAATTCTTTACTTAGCTAAAAGTAAAGGGTATGGAGGACCCTCTCCCATACGACGTGATGAAGATTTCAAGCATATTTACAAGGTAAGGCTGCCTTCAGACTGTTCACACACAGGAAGACGTAAACCGCAGAATGGCAGGGTTCCCAAAGAAGAGAGTGCGAAAATGTGACTTAGTCTAATGTACAAGAAGCTGTATAAGTTCCTATTAAACATACTTGAGTTCTTTCTTCATAATAAGCTTACCCTTTCATCCAAAAACTCCGAGTTTACGTTAGGCTTACTCCCAAAACACTCAGGTTCTTAAGTTAAATTGGAAGTGTGTCAGTAGTAAAACTTCACATCTATTATTATAGTTTTAAAAGTCTTTGGAATATGTTATGGGTCAAAATTCTAAATGGTCTTAGGCGAATTTTGTTTTTAGCTTGGAACAAAAATTGGCATATTTAAAGTAAGAACACTTTATTGGAGTGACATTGTACATAAGTCCTATTGTACTCAATCCAACAAAAATTGTACTTGAAGTAAGTACGCAGTTTCTAAATACTTATAATTAACAGTATGATGAGCTCCATTTCAGCCAAGCATCTTCATGCTTTGCTTTTAAGTGCGCTTTTATATTTGTTTGATTTTCCACTGGTCCCTAAAACATTATTGCTCAGTTTGCACTGCGATTTTTGTGCATCAACTTTAATTAAATAACTTTTAAACATTTTGTCTTAAGTGTCCAGAGCACAAGAAACAGTTATTCGCAACAGTGCGACCGATCGCTATTACAACGAGAGCGCAAGTTAAAGTCGGCTCTAACCGACTTCGATATACCCGTTACTCATGAAAAACATGTTTAACAGTGTTCCTGCGTTCCTTAGGGTGAACATCTGAAAAGTATGCAACACTTTTTTAACTCGGCTATTTATCACATTTTTACAAATAACTTGAGAATCGCTCATCCGATCTTTATCATTTCTTCAGCAAATCGATTCATTTTGCGAATTACTAACTATCTCTAAAAGGTACGAATCTTCAAAGCTGTAGGAGATAAAACGTTTTTTCCAAATTGCGGGTGCGGGAGGGGGCGTGGCCAAAATTTGAAATAAACTTGATCTGCATGCAGATAAAAGAAGCATTTGTCCCATAGATGTCAAACCTCTATCTCTTACCATCTCTGAGATCTAGGTGTTCATACAGACAGACGGACGGACGGCTAAATCGACTCGGCTGTTGATGCTGATCAAGAATATATATACTTTATAGGGTCGGAAATGCTTCCTTCTCCCTGTTACACGACTTTAGTATACCCTTTTTACTCTACGAGAAACGGGTATAAAAATGTCATTGAAAAATATCACCAAACAATATTCGATATCCAATATATCGCCTCAGAAAAATATGCGATAATGATATTCGTCATTTTGGGCAAAAATATCGATATTTCGATAGATCGATAATATTTTCGACAACACTTGTGTGTGATCTTAAACTCTTCTCTGCATCTATCTCCGCCCCCCATCACCAATTTTTCCCTCCCATCACTCTACCAACCGTCTTGTGTGTGTGCCGAGAAACTGCACAAAGCAAACACGTGACGCTCAAATCAAATTTTACTCCTACAAAAATCGTCCTTCAGCGTCACGTGATACTGAAATCAAATTTTACTCCTACTAAAATCGTCCGTACCGAAATTAAAGATGTTTCACATCAAAAAAGTTCGGGGGGCCACATCTGGGCTGTAGGGCGGCTGCGGAAGCGTTGGGTTGCCGGCCTTGGTCAGTAAGCTGTTAACAAGAAAGGTGGTGTGGAGCAGGGGCTTTGTCGTGGTGCAACTTCTAGCCGGTTGCGATGTCTTGTCATGAATCACAGATTTTGGGATATTAAACATCTAAGCAATTAAACTAATACTTAGTCGACGGTCTGAAGAATTTAGCCAAATGAAAGAGCCATAGAGGGACGAAGTTGAAGACGCAAACCAAAAGAGACAGAGACAGGATAAAGGAATTAAACAATAATTTTCGAAAGAATTATAATCTAGGAAAGATTACACAAGGAAATGGTCCATCACTTGAAGATTTTAGGTAATTTCAGCTTAAAGTAGTATTGGTTTTATTTGTTATTATCTTAAAGAACTATTTGTTAAAGGTTAAAAAACTATTCGAAACATTTCTACGAATTTTCTGAGCGGAAATTGTATGGACAAATAGAAGCATTTTTTGAGAAAAATTAAAAGTCATCTTTTTTGATTATTTATTTTTTTTATAGTTCAATTTGCTAACACATTCTCTCCCTTGCCAATGGCACCAGGATGAAAATAGACAATCAACTCTTGTATGTTTACAGCCGTCCGTGTTTGGGAATGAAAGTACTACTGGAAGTAACACAGTAAGAACTAGTAAGAACAACGCCGCGATCTTCATGATTTTTCTGAAACAATAGAGAATACTTGCCTGTGGGTTAATGGGTATTCATAGCAAATGAATGTTAGAATTTCATTTCCTGGTTTTTAAAATATAATGAGATTTGTTCTGGTTACATAAACAAACATTCTCGGTCGAAGTTAGCTATACACTATTTTTAATAATTAGCCACGCCTCCCAACGCCCTGTTATTTGGAAAAAAGTTGTATCTCTCACAGTTATGCAGATATTTAGTTAGTACCTTCTACGCATATTTAATAATCAATAGGAATGGTAAAGATTGGATAAACCATAGTCAAGTTATAAGAAAAACAAACAATTATGCTGGGTAGCAATGGCTATGGGCAGCACTTACCACACTACGAGGGGGCTTTGGCACTTCTAATTTAAGTTGCCATTTTGCAGTTCATTTAAAATTTAACATTTTGTTTTTATCAGCATTAACTGGCGAATCGATATAGCCATGTCTTTCCGTCTTTCGGTATGAACACACAGATCTCAGAGATTGAAAGAGATAGGTGTTTGCCATGTATGGAACATTCACATATGTTTTTCATATATGGGCATTTCCACCCAAAGGTCAACTAGGGCCAAAAAATCAAAAGTGGTTAAAAACAATATATTTTTCGGGAAACAGTTAAATTGAACTAATGTAAGCTAATCTTACATTTACTAATAACCCAATTGGATATATTCGGTTTCACAGACGTTTTGGAAAAAAGTGACCTTAGATTAGAAAGTACACGGTATCTAAAATCTTTCTGATGGAACAAAGGGGTATACATGAATGCATAAGAGACCATGAGAAACTATGTCAATGCAGTTAACTGTAAGTTTTTGTTTCGCATTATAGCAGAAACCACATAAATATAAAGATGGAAAAAACTGTCCTGTGCAACATGTCCCGTGCGAAAATGCTTAAGCTTATATTTTCATAAAAACTGTTAGTTATTTTTGGGTGAAATTAAAATCGTTTTAAAGAGACATTAATGCACTCCATTCTAAAATTTATGGCATTAATATGGCATCAGGATTCGCTGAAATCGGCGTTTGAATGGTTTTCCGCAAAAAAAAAGTCAAATCTAATACAGATTTGTGGATAGATTCGTTTCTTCTAGGAATATGATTATTTATCGATTTGCCAAAGGAATGCTGAAGATTGGATAAACAATTGTCGAGTTATAAAGAAAAAAATCAGTTAACATGGGTAGCATTGGCCGCAACGTCGATGGGCAACACTTGATGCACTTTATGGCTTCTTTGCCACTTTGTGTAGCTTTTAACTAAAACTATTCAAATATTTACCTACCTTGTGAAGATTCGCCATGTGTAGATTGGATTTATTTAACAGTGTACGGACAAATAAAAACAATTTTTTTCAAGATTAATGGAAAGTCACATCTTTATTTTTAATGTATTTCTTAAAAGGTGGTCTATTAACACATTCATTCCCGATCTCAATACACCGGATATCATGCATACAATCAAATGTTATTTTTCGACAGTCAATGTCTGATATCTCTAAGAATGAATGTACCAGTGGAAGTACCACAATAAGAGCAAATAACAACAGCGTAGTCTTCATGATTT
>JAEIGQ010000570.1:0-10385 GCA_018904275.1 Lordiphosa clarofinis
AGAAGTGCAATATTTTCCTCATTTCCACATCTAAGGCAGAAGTAGCAACTATCGGTCGAAAAGTGGGTTTTATTTAGAAAAATTTTTCTTAATCTCTGATTTATTAAAACATTTGTAAGGGTATATTATCTTTGGCAAAGACGAAGTTAACTTGGTCTTCTCGTTTTATTTCTTATGGCTGTTGTTGCTTCAGAAAAGTTTTCTTTATTTTTATTACTATTTTGGAAATATTTTTTGATGAAGAAAAAGCATTATATTTGTTGGTTTTGGCGACCGCTTCTTAGTTATTTTAGAAATAGTTGATAGCAGGCTCAAGGTCGTGAACATTTTATGTGGTTTATAGTGAAATAAAACACACTTTGATTTTTGTTTCCAATATATTTCGATATGCCGTCGGCAATCGTCATCAGGGCTGTATTGTAACAATAACACAAGAAAACACGAATTTTTACACTTGATACAAAAACAAAAGTTTACAAAATGTTTACATACAGAGAGCAACAGCGTCCAATCAGTCAGCTGCGGAGTTTGAAACTGAGTCTATTTTCTTATTGCTATGGTGAAGTAGGTTTCTGTATTTTGTCAAGTAGATGTCTGTATATGTGAGCGCAATTTTCCGTATCTGCTTTGAAGTTCATCCGGTGGGCGCGGAGATTATGTACAACACTTCTAAAGTGAACCGTTTGTTATATTGTTGATCCTGGTGTAGTATGCTCACATTTGCGAAATCAGCTGTATGTCTGCTCTCAGCACAGAGGGCCGCCAGTGCTGTTTTTTGGATTGGTGTCTCGTCTCGTCGTTTTATATCTGACTTGTGTCCTGATAGTCTAGTTTTTAATTTCGATTTTGTCTTACCAATATATACCCTATCGCATACAGTGGCTCCGTCTTCTGCAGGGATTTTGTAGATTAAGTTACTTTTTTTCCAGCGTCGGTATTTTTGCTCTTTGTATTCGTAAAATATTTTTATTTGAGTGTATCGGCTTATGGGCTATGGCAACTCTGTCTTTGTTATAGCAATCGGAACGAATCAGACGATCGGAAAAAGATGGTATGTAGACAACCGATTTGTATATCCTAGGTTTTATTTCCTTTGGTGTCCTATTCTGGGTTTTATTCTTCTTCAATAGAGCGTATATTGTGTGTGAGGGAAAATTGTTTGATTTGAGAATTTTGGTTATTTGTTTTTTGTTGTTTTTATGAAAAATTGGATCACTCACTTCTAAGACTTTTCTAATGAAATTTCGTGCTGTGTTGAGTATGATGTTTTTGGGGTGCTTAGAATGGTAATTTATCAGTCTACCGGAGGCCATTGGATTTTGGTACAAATCCAGTTTTAATGTATTGTCCTTCCTAAGTAATATGGAATCTAAGAACGGTAGTCTTTGGTCCACTTCTAATTCCATCGTGACCTTTTTGTCATTATGCTAATTGTTAAGTTTTTTAAGTATTTCGTCAATGTCGTCCTCTTTCACTACTGCAAATAAATCGTCTACATATTTGGTAAGAAGTTTTACGTTTGTTACTTGACTTAAAACCTCTTCCATTACGATATCAGCGATAATTGGCGAAGCCGGCGATCCCATTGGTAGTCCTTTAAGCTGCGTATAAATCTTCTCGTCAAACTTAAAATACCTGTTTTCAGTGATGCAAAAGGTCAAGATATCCATGAACAACTTTTTTGATATACTGGTGTGTTCAGAAATTTCGCCCCATCTCTTTTGAATCGCCTCAAGTGCCAAATCTGTCGGGATGCTGGGAAAAAGGGAAACGACATCAAATGAGACCATCCTTTCGTCGTCTGTTGTTAATCCGATCCTTAAACTCTATAGTGTTCTTGACGTTATACTTGGAATCTTTGGTCAAATTATTTAATATGTTCGTCATGTATTTGCATAGGTGGTAGGAAGGTGAGTTAGTCATAGAGCAAATCGGTCGTAGTGGGAAGTTGACTTTATGTATTTTTGGGAGCCCGTAAATCCTAGGTGGTAAAGCTGTGCTGGTCGACAGTCTGTATTTCTCTTTTTTTGTTATAACTCCTATATTGTATAGTTTCTCCGCAAATCCATTGTTCTTTGTTTGTAGCTTCAGAGTGGGGTCTTTTCTTATCATATCAAAATAGAATCGATTCGAAATTTCAATCGTTATACTTATTAAATCCACTCTGAAATGTTTTATGATAAAACTTTTATCACATTTTCATAGTGAAGCAATCAAATTATTCCAATTGCAAGCTTTTGCTTTTGCCCTCTAAAATCATTCTAAGGGTGCAATAATTAAAAACAGTAATGCATATAAAAACTATGTGATCGAATTGTATACTACTGTATAATAAGGAAATTTAAGTACCGTAACTTTAGGTAACAACATGTCAGATACTGATTGATGAAGATATCGATTATTTCATACAATAACATGGAAATAAATAGCTGCTGATAAAAAGAGAAAGGCAAGGGACAGTGACAGAATTGTTCATCAAGAATGAGGTGTTACCTCATAAGCTGACACCGACATATAAGTTGGTGTCGAGGTTTTGTAACATCGTTCAGCTGCCAAACAGGAATGTGATTCTTCCTAAGAACGTGCCGGAAGAACTTGTGACTATACCGAAACCGGAATCTACTGGATCAAACTCCGCGATCATGGATTCAAAAAAAATTAAGGCTGAGATAAAGTCGTATTTGGAAGTCTTGCCTAAATATGAGATGCTAGAAATATACAATTCAATATTAACTAGGAACTTCAATCAGAGCAATCGGCTAATATTTTTGCTGCAAGGTTTCTAAACTTTGCTGCTTGTGAATATGATATTTCGGGCTGCTAAGTTGTTTTGTTGTTTGAAAATAATATGACAGATCAACAAGATAAGAAGTCGGTCCTAAGTTTATTACTCATGGGACCGCTCTGACAATCAGCAGAACAATGAACAAATTTTAAAGTCATGGAGGAATGAGTATTAGACCCAGCTCTTTCCATGATTGTATGAATTAGTGAGCACTGAAAAGCAAGTCTCTCTTGCTTAACAACATTACGGCTGGACATAAGCTCGAAAGCGGTAAAGACTATAACTAAAAAGTTTGGACAGGAGAAGAACTCACGGAGAGTTTCAAACAATAAATGGCGTAAAACAAGGATGCACATAGGAGGTGGCCTGTACATTGAGAACACCAACATAAGGCTGTTATTGTATGCAGATGATATTGTTATCGTGGCAGATAATCCCTCAAGAATTCAACAAAGGATTCAAAAACTGGAGCTATACTGCACACTGTGGGGCATGGAAGTGAACAAAACGAAGTTCGAGATCATGGTGTTCCGAAAAGGAGGCAGGCTGTCAGCATTAGAAAATTGGACATTTCAGGCAGAACCGGTAAAGGTAGTACAGGAGTACAAATACCTTGGAGTTGTTTTGACGCCAACTATGAATTTCAAAAAACATGTAGCAGCAAGAACGAGAGAAGCGAAAGCGAGTATAAAGTCAGGGTGGGCAAATTTCATAAGCAAGGGAACCCTAAATCTAACTGCAAAATGGAAAATATTTAACGCCATCAGCAGAACGGTGCAGTGCTACGGAGCTCAAATATGGGGAGAAGAAATAAGCGACAAGGCTGATCAATTGCAACGCTACTTTATCAAAAGGATACTTAAGCTGCCAGACTGTACGCCGAATTATATTTCAGCAATAGAAGCTGGACTAGAAGATGGGTACATTTACAGCTTAACGCTTCATCTTAATTACTTGGCACGAGCACTTTTTGAATATGAAGAATCTCGACTTCCGCATGTCCTGGCTAAGAAAAATGATGCGCAATAACTTGGGATGGTTTTCTAAACTTCAAAACTTGTGTCGGCAAAATGGAGTCACTATGGAGAGCAACGCATCGCACGCTGGGTGGATCGAAAGCAACTTACAACTTCTCACTGCGCTAAAAGAAGAGAGCTGAAGCCAACATTTACTCAAAGCCTCAGGAAGCGCATTGAGAATATATGAAGATTTAAACCATGAAGTAGGACCGTCATACTGTTACGAGCTGTTCCGACCAACGGACATAACCTGGATAATGAAGGCGAGAGGTGATCTGCTATGGCTGAATGGCTGTCCAAGAAGGACTGTTAACAGTGGCATATGCTCACTATGTAACAGCAAGGAGAAGACATGCAGCATTTTGTTGGGCGATGTCCGGTCCTAAGAGAATTCCGTCTGCGTTGGTTTGAGAAAGGCACACTCACAACAGAAGAGGTAGTCATGGCGTTAAATGGAGAAATGGGATGGAAGAATCTGGCTAGATTTACAGAGGGGGCTATAATAAGTATATAGAAAAAATATTATTAATGAAGATTTCTAATACAAATGTAATATAAATAATAGATTTTATGATACTTGTAAACGTTGTTTAAACAACAGAGGAAAGGCTGACGGTTACAAACCAAGCTTTATAAATGTTTATTTCTTGAATACGTAAAATAATCAGCAGCTTCGAACAATGTATATGAATATGAAAAAATAAACATCATCTATCTCTCTATAACTAAAAAGCGGTGAATTGTTAAAAAAGCCAAATAACTTTCCAGAGGACAAAAGCAATAACATTGCTGTAGGACAGAAGAAACGAGTTTAAGTCCTGGTTTTAATTTTATGGAAATATTTTTTTTATGGTATTTTCAGAATTGACTAAAAAACAAAAAAAAGGGGTTGCCCTATTTGCAATATTTGGCAACTTGCACTTGTGGATAATTTACCTTCCGGCTGCACTAATTTCTGCTTATATCTTGAAGTCCATATAGTTGATAGATATGATTGTTTTGCTAAGTAACACTGCTTCGCAATATTCAAAAAATCTTTTTAAAAATCCTAGCTTTTTATAATTTTTATACCCTGTACCAAAGGTACATAGAGTATATTTAGTTTGTGCATAAGTATGTAACAGGGAGAATCATTTTCGACCATAAAAAGTATATACATCAGCTGAGTCGATATAGCCATGTCCGTCCGTTCGTTCGTATGAACAAACAAATCTCAGAGATGGTAAGAGATAGAGGTTTGACATGTTTGGGACAAATGCTTGTTATACTTGCAGGCAGATCAAGTTTATTTTCAATTTTTGCCACGCCCCCTCCCGCCCCCGGAATTTGGAAAAAACGTCGTATCTCCCGCAGTTTTGTAGATAGATAATTCGTTCTATTTAGAGATAGTTAGTCGTTCGTAATATGTATCGATTTGCCAAACAAATGATGAAGATCAGATGAGCGGTTCTCAAGTTATGACCAAAAAATAAAATCCCCCTTCCCTCACCGCCCACCAACGTGTGAGTGAGGGAGAGAGAGACAGAGAGAGAAACTTAGCGATGAGCGCAGCAGAAGCGTTGCATTCAGCTCCTACTCTTGGTACAGAGTCTGACATGGTTGGGCTTGACCGACTCTCACTTGTTTTAAAACATATTTACTTAAAAATGTCACGTTAAGTCAGATTGCAAATGCCCTTATTTTTTTAAGCTACCCTCTGGTAGCATTCCGTCCCGTACCGTAATCAGGCCTCAAGTAGTCTAGTGTACACTGTACATGGACGTAAATAGCCCAACTCCTCTGCCACAAAAAAAAAATTAACAGGCTGTTTTCAGCTGGTCAGCAGCACCCTAACGAAAAGAAAAACCTACACACACACAAAACACAAATAGAAAGTAAAGGCAACCAGCTTCAGCTTTCTACCGCGGCACAAAGCGAAAAGACGACGAAATACTTTTCCAAGATAAACGGAAACAAGCCAAGATGGAATTAATTTTCCGCTTTGAACAAACAAGCGGATGTAAATAAAAAAAAAAAGCAGCAAGGTTTCTCATCGCTGGACTGTCAAAGTCAAAGTGGAAGCAGAAGTAGATGTAGGCAGCAGCAGCAATGGCTTAGACTTTTCCGCGGAGGAGGGAATGAGAAAGAAAGAAGTCTGCCAAGTTTTAGCATTTAGTCTGGGCTGGACCAACGTTATGTGCTGTTAATGACTGTACAAGAAGTTTAATTGTCTGAACGCTGTGGGGGGGAGTTGTTAGGGGAGGGTGGAGGAATTAGGGGGCGTTGCTTTGGTGGGCGTGTGGTAAATGCTACACACACACACACGCATATTGACAAATTGCAATTTAAATAGACAGCAATAAGTTAAACAGACGCACAAAATGGAAGACACATGGGGAGAGAGAGAGGCTGACAGAGCAACACGCAATGACTAATTAGGTTGGCACGAGTTGGGTGTCTGATTAAGAGGGGGAGGGGAATATTGAGATGGTGAATTCAAAGAATAATATCATTCTTCCGTTGGATTATACAAAATTAACTTGTTTCATTTCTGGTCATCTCTCCCTGACCATTACAGTCTATTATTAAGCAACAATAGTTACCATTTCAGTTGTGATGTTGCTTATGTTGTTGTTTGTGTGCCAAATATTGATGAAAACATTTACGCACACACGCACACAATTAAACACGTTTACCCAGGCAGACAAATAACAGACACACACACACACACTCACACACAGCATAAGTAGTAATTGATGAGTTTCCTTTTAGAACAACATCAATCATACGCACTGTAGCCAGGTTAAATAAATAAACTGTGTATATCGTTTCACCACATCTCGATGTGTATTTATTTGCCAATTCCATCTTTGAACTCCATCATATTGTACAGCCAAGTGTATCGAAAATCTCACGCCGCCTTGGCCGCTTCTATTGTCTCCATATTGGCTGTGCTGGTCGTTGTCAATGTCGTCGTCGTCAGCCGTTGTCGCTTGATCCAGCATATGATATTAACCCAAATCAAACCGCAGACCCCCATATATATGACACGAAACCGGGGCGCCACCAGAGAAAAGTTAAGGACCTGAGCTGGTATCCAAAAGATGCAGGAACGTACAAATGTGGGCAGGAACTTCTCACGCAATTCCAGGAAAATGTCCTCAGAGCCCTCCATAATGGACATGCCTGTTTGAAAATACAAGAAAAATACACAAAATGATTTGTATGTTAAATAAAAACACTTGAAAGGGCAATAAACTTGGCTGGAAACTGAAACAGCAAATGGAAAAAAAAAAACTTTAGGAGATAAGGTGTTTTATTGTTTAAGATTGAACATTGAAAAAAAATTTCACCCAAAACTGTTCGAAACATTAAATTTATATTAAAATGTAAGTTCTAAAACAAAGATTCTGTTCCACTGGTACACAGTTTGTGCAAAAATATGTAATAGGAAGAATAAATCATTTCCTACCCTTTAAAGGAAATATATTCTAGATCAGCCTAAACAGCCAAGTCAAGACTTTACTATTTAGTTAAAAAAAAAACAGATTATGTTTCAGTTCGGCTTATTGGAGACGGCGTGTTGCCGGTAAGAATGAGAGTAACACAATAGCGGAGAGATAAATGTGTTTGTGAGTGAGTTAGCGATGTGAGATATCAAGGGGCGGGAGTATCGAGCATCGATAGTTGTTAATGATGTGTGAACTAGTTAGATGAACTGGATCTGTGATTGGAGCTGGAAGAACTGGGAGTGGAACCGCCACAGCCACTCGCCTCTTAAGCGACTGGGTTATCAGGAAAGTTGATGCAAAATTCAGCCTTGTATATCCACAATGAGAAAAACAGGATAGTTTTTAATGATCCTCAGGATGTTTTCGGTATCCATTTGGACTGAATAGTCCTTTTTTGGATATTTTCAAAGTCGGTTATATCAGAAAAAAAATTTATCATTGATCTTTATTCTTCATCCAAAGGAGCTGAATAATGTGAAAAGGATATTTTAAAAAAATGGATCTTAAAGTGGATATTTGAATATCCATTCTACGGGGATCATTTTTTTTCTCTGTGCATGAAACGCTGTGTGTGGTTCCACGTGCACGGAAGCTCAAGAGGCTCGATGTTGTGGTTGCTTGACTGCATGTTTGTCAGGTTGTTTCGCAGGAACTTGGAATGCATATGTGGTTGAAATGTTTGAACGACTTTATTTTTGTAAGCTTAAATGTTTAGTTGATGTATAGACGTGGAGATGTATTGCATATATGTTAATGGCTGATGTCGATGTTGTGGGTCGGACATGATTGCCTGTAGCTATGTCGTCGAGTTGACTGTACATGTGTGCGAGTGTATATCTGCCATTCATTGGTCTCTTTTTGACAAGGTGGATTGGTCTGGACCAAGATCTCTCTAGTAACTTTTAAGCCAGGATGAAGAAGCTCCTTGAACTCTGATATGACGTCCTCATGCATGGATGAATGGTTTGTTGCTCTGACTACGAATTGCGAAGCATTCGACTGGTACGATGCAGTTTTAGTTAATTGAAAACTTTTTTATGGTTCTTTGTGTACACATGTACATGAGGTTGGACCCCCTAAGTATGAAATTTTGAAGGTCATGATCCCACCCCTCTATCTGAAACTTTTTGATGTATAAAAGTTGAGTTTTAACAGACGCGAATAGTTTCTAAAGTTGTTGTTAAGGTTGTTTTCTTGCCTTTTCCTTGGGTAATTCTAAATGAAGTACTCAAAAAATATAAATTGAAAAATATATTTAAATAATCTAATCACTGACTACCACTGAACTGCTAGCTTTTAGCAAATTGTAAAAATTACTGGGCAATAAAACAAACCAGTAATATTATTAATATTAACTCATACGCTGTGTTGCCCATTATCATATACTTTATTTATTTTTAAATAGTCGGCGTTGATTTTGTATAAAAACTATTCTATTTTTGAAAAACAATAAATGACTACTACTAATGACTACGACGGTCTCGAGCAGCTTGATGATGAATCACTCGACAAATGTTCTCGGACCCTATCTTGCTAGCTACCTGACAAACGGTCTGTGTCACCAAGTATCAGATCCTAAGACTTGTAATAAGAGGCTAAGTTTCGTTGATTAATTGTAAAAAAATCACTGAAGGCTGAAGTGAAATGGAAAGAGAATTTTATTTGGAGTTAATGTTTTATTTAAATTACAAATTGGAAAAAATGTCAGAGCTCAAGCTGTTTATTTGTCAAGAGTGGGACAAATCGCTATAGCGAAGCGAATGGAAGGTTGCTTCCAGCTGAAGAATGAGCGTCAGGACTCAAGAAGATAAAACATCGAACATCGATCTATTTCACAAGAACTCGCAAGAACACTGCTTGTACATTTATTTAAAGATTTTGTGCAATGTTTTATGCACATTTCACTTTTGTTGTGCTATTGCTGTTGTAAAGATTTTTTATGTATGTTTCTGGACTATTGTTGAATGTTTTATGCACATATCTCTTTTGCTGTGTGTCTGAAGCTGATGTCACCGCGAACTATAACCATTTAAATAGTTAATTTATTCTTTAAAAGGGGTCACTACGTTAACTTTTTAGTTTAAGACAAAGATTAGGTTTCAGTTCGGTTAATGGGAGATATCGTGTTGACGATAAGAATGAGTATATCACAATGTCGGAGAGATAAGTCCGAGTGTGTATGAGTTAGATTTGTGAGATACAGAAAAAGTCTCGATTTAAGTTGAAATATGCTTAATTTAAGTCTGTTCTTACTTGTTTTAAGACTGGTTCGACTTATTTTTAAGTCAAAGTCGGTGTCAAAGTCGTTCTGCTTATTATACCCGTTACTCGTAGAGTAAAAAGGGTATACTAAAGTCGTGCAAATGTATGTAACAGGCAGAAGGAATCATTTCCGACCATAAAAAGTATATATATTCTTGATCAGCATCAACAGCCGAGTCGATATAGACATGTCCGTCTGTCCGTCCGTCCGTCTGTCCGTCTGTCCGTCCGTCTGTCCGTCTGTCCGTCTGTCTGTATGAACACCTAGATCTCAGAGATGGTAAGAGATAGAGGTTTGACATGTATGGGACAAATGCTTCTTTTATCTGCACGCAGATCAAGTTTGTTTCAAATTTTGGCCACGCCCACACCCGCCCCCACAATTTGGAAAAAACGTTATATCTTCTACAGTTTTGAAGATAGACGATTCGTTTCTTCTAGAGATAATTAGTAACTAGCAATAAATCGATTTGCCAAAGAAATGATAAAAATCGGATGAACGGTTCTCAAGTTATGAGCAAAATAAAAAGATGTTGCATACTTTTTGGATGGTCACCCTAGGGAACGCAGGAACACTGTTAATTATGTTTTCCATGAGTAACGGGTATTTCGAAGTCGGTTAGAGCCGACTTTAACTTACGCTCTCGTATTCTATTTATTAATGGTTGTTATAATGGTTCATTCGTAACGAACCACAAAAATTAGTTTAATACGAGTCTGATAAAACTAAAAAAAAACTAAGTCTGAAGTTTATTACGTTGTCCTTAAGTCTGTGCAAAATCTTATTACAAGAATCTTATAATTTTCTACCCAACTTTTAATAAACAT
>JAEIGQ010000571.1:0-10329 GCA_018904275.1 Lordiphosa clarofinis
TTAAAAGGCCGCCATTCAAATTTAATTTTATTTTCACAATTCTGCTACGAACTATAATGGCATTTATACTAACCAACTTCCCTTCTTCCGTTTTGCTTTCTGATAATTTTAACTCCCAGAAACGTAGGTACGGCATTATTTGGATCCCGAGAACTTTTTGAACATTCCTCGTATTCACAATTTTAGTTTTGAATTTTTTATAATGAATTGTACAACCAAATACAAAAAACAGAATTACAAAATCTCTTCCCGATTTCTTTCCACGAATTTTAAAAAAAACATGTAAAATTAAGCTCTCTAGACCAGAAGAGGGCCTTAAATTTGACGCCTTGCACTCATTTTTCAACCTTATTCAATCACAAAAAACAAACAAACAATTTGGCAGGTCATAGTAGCCCTTAAATGGAATAGTTCGAATGTAAGCTCGACTACGAACAATAAAAGAATTAAACTAACTTCCATGTTTTACTCAAATGTCAATAACTTATATTTTCTTGAACAGATTTATTTAAATTATGTGGCGTTGTATATTTATTATTAGTAGATAAATGTTGTTGTGGATAGCGACCTTTGTTTTTTATTTGGGATTTCTTAGCTGGCTCGAGGTCAATGTTTTTTACGTGCTTATTAAAAGTAAACAAACACGAGTTTTGATTTTCCAATATATTTCAAACCCCTTCGGGATTCGTCTTCAGGGCTGTAAACCATATAACACAAAAAACAACAATTTATAACACATAATTTCAGACAAAATCTTATAAGTGTACGTACAAAAAAGCACAGCGTCCGCTCAGTCAGCTGTGGAGTTGAAAACTAATTTGATTTTTTGTTTTGGTCAAGTAGATGTCTGTATAAATGCGCGCAATTTTCTGTGTCTTGCTTTGCGTTCATCCTTCTATGTAATGGTGTGGATATGATATGGAGCATTTCCAAAGTAAACCGTTTATTGTAATGTTGTTCTTGTTGTAAGATGCTTACAGCTGTTAAGTCAGGAGAGTGTCCGTTCTCAGTACAATGGGCCGCAAGTGCTGTTTTTTGGATTGTTGTCTCATTCCTTCTTTTTATGTCCGACTTATGACCGGCTATTCTAGTTTTTAGTTTGGTTTTAGTCGTACCAATGTATACTTTCTCGCATACATTTGTCCCGTCACCAGCGCAAGGTATTTTGTAAATTACATTATTTTTGTCAAGGTTTCCTATTTTGCTCTTCGTGTTGCTAAAAAACATTCTCGTTGTGTATATTGGTGTGTGCGCAATTATGATGTTGTCTTTGTTGTAGCAATCAGATTTGGCAAGTCTGTCGGACAATTTTGGTATGTATACTAATGATTTGTATACTTTAGGTAGTTTCTTTCTGATTTGTATTATTGAAATTATATGCTTTCATTAGAGAGTATATCGTGTGGTTTGGAAACTCATTATTTTTGAGGATTGTGAATATTTTCTTTTGTTGTCGCGGTGAAAAATTGGGTCGCTAGTGTCTAAGACTCGTCTTATAAAATTCCTGGCCGTGTTCAGTATCATATGTTTGGGATGACTAGAATAATAATTAATCATCCTCCCGGATGCCATCGGTTTCTGGTACCAATCCAGTTTAAGGGTGTCATCTACTCTGTGAACGATGGAGTCAAGAAATGGTAACTGGCTATCCTTTTCCAATTCAAGGGTAAACTTAATGTCCTTATGATATGAGTTTAATATTGTCATGGTATTTTCTATTTGGTCCTCCTTTACTATGGCAAATAGGTCGTCAACATATTTGCTTAATAATCTAGTGTCAGGTACTCTGTCTAAAATTGCCTCCATAACTATGTCTGCTATTATCGGTGATGCGGGGGAACCCATTGGTAGACCTTTAAGTTGCACATACAGTTTGTCATCATATTTAAAATATCTGTTTTCCGTGATACAAAATGTTAACATCTCCATAAATAACTTCCTCGGGATGCTGGTATGGTTCTCGATATCTTTCCATCTTTTTTGAATTACTTCTAGCGCCAAGTCCGTTGGAACACTAGGAAACAATGACACCACATCAAATGAAACTAATCTTTCGTCGTCATATATGTGAGAATTATTAATGCGCGTCTTGAATTCAAGCGTGTTTTTAACATTATATCTGGAGTCTAATGTCAAGTTCTTCAAAATGTTGACCAAATATTTGCATAGGTGATAAGACGGCGAGTTTATCATCGAGCAAATTGGTCGTAGAGGCGTGTTCTCCTTGTGGATCTTGGGAAGTCCATAAATCCTGGGTGGTAAGGCTGTATTTGTCGATAGTCTATACTTTTCTTTCCTTGTGATTATTCCATCTGTGTAAAGTTTTTCAACATATGTGTTATTTTTGGTCTGTAACCGTGATGTGGGATCCTTTCGTAAGATCCTGTATGTGCTCAAATCGTCAAGTATTTGTTCCATTTTCTGGTTGTATTCCTCTTTTTCCATTGCCACTGTCACATTACCTTTGTCCGAATTTAAAATTAAGATTTCGTCATTTTATGTAGAAAAGTTTTGGTCTGCTCCACTGTGTCTGTTAATGCGCGATCTAATCCGCTTTTCTTGTTCCTACAGTCTTTGATTAGTAGTGAGAGTTTCGTTTCTCGCCGTTTCCTGCTCCTCCTTATTTGTTTATTGTCTGTACCATTTTTTTTTTTTTAAAATTTTTTTTTTTGGTCTTATTTTTTATTTTTTTTTTTTTTGGGAGAGCGAACTTTGCTCCCTTTTCCAACAGTTGTTTCACACTCTCCGGGAACTCCGTTTTGGTTTTGTTGACGAACCAATTGCTTTTGTTTTTGTTTCTGGCGAGAGCTTTGGTCCGTTCTAACCGTAGTTTTTCATGCTTGGCCATCTGTTTCTCTCTCAGCTGTTCGGTTCTCCGTTGTGCTAGACAATGCTCACTCTCAAAAAATGCCGCAGCGTCACTCTCGCTCATCAGTCGTTGGAGTTTTGTTTTTGTTATGTTTATTTGTTTTGTTTCCTTTTTGATTGCCTGATGTTTAAAATGAAAATGGAACAAATACTTGACGATTTGAGCACATACAGGATCTTACGAAAGGATCCCACATCACGGTTACAGACCAAAAATAACACATATGTTGAAAAACTTTACACAGATGGAATAATCACAAGGAAAGAAAAGTATAGACTATCGACAAATACAGCCTTTACCACCCAGGATTTATGGACTTCCCAAGATCCACAAGGAGAACACGCCTCTACGACCAATTTGCTCGATGATAAACTCGCCGTCTTATCACCTATGCAAATATTTGGTCAACATTTTGAAGAACTTGACATTAGACTCCAGATATAATGTTAAAACACGCTTGAATTCAAGACGCGCATTAATAATTCTCACATATATGACGACGAAAGATTAGTTTCATTTGATGTGGTGTCATTGTTTCCTAGTGTTCCAACGGACTTGGCGCTAGAAGTAATTCAAAAAAGATGGAAAGATATCGAGAACCATACCAGCATCCCGAGGAAGTTATTTATGGAGATGTTAACATTTTGTATCACGGAAAACAGATATTTTAAATATGATGACAAACTATATGTGCAACTTAAAGGTCTACCAATGGGTTCCCCGCATCACCGATAATAGCAGACATAGTTATGGAGGCAATTTTAGACAGAGTACCTGACACTAGATTATTAAGCAAATATGTTGACGACCTATTTGCCATATAAAGGAGGACCAAATAGAAAATACCATGACAATATTAAACTCATATCATAAGGACATTAAGTTTACCCTTGAATTGGAAAAGGATAGCCAGTTACCATTTCTTGACTCCATCGTTCACAGAGTAGATGACACCCTTAAACTGGATTGGTACCAGAAACCGATGGCATCCGGGAGGATGATTAATTATTATTCTAGTCATCCCAAACATATGATACTGAACACGGCCAGGAATTTTATAAGACGAGTCTTAGACACTAGCGACCCAATTTTTCACCGCGACAACAAAAAGAAAATATTCACAATCCTCAAAAATAATGAGTTTCCAAACCACACGATATACTCTCTAATGAAAGCATATAATTTCAATAATACAAATCAGAAAGAAACTTCACCTAAAGTATACAAATCATTAGTATACATACCAAAATTGTCCGACAGACTTGCCAAATCTGATTGCTACAACAAAGACAACATCATAATTGCGCACACACCAATATACACAACGAGAATGTTTTTTAGCAACACGAAGAGCAAAATAGGAAACCTTGACAAAAATAATGTAATTTACAAAATACCTTGCGCTGGTGACGGGACAAATGTATGCGAGAAAGTATACATTGGTACGACTAAAACCAAACTAAAAACTAGAATAGCCGGTCATAAGTCGGACATAAAAAGAAGGAATGAGACAACAATCCAAAAAACAGCACTTGCGGCCCATTGTACTGAGAACGGACACTCTCCTGACTTAACAGCTGTAAGCATCTTACAACAAGAACAACATTACAATAAACGGTTTACTTTGGAAATGCTCCATATCATATCCACACCATTACATAGAAGGATGAACGCAAAGCAAGACACAGAAAATTGCGCACATTTATACAGACATCTACTTGACCAAAACAAAAAAATCAAATTAGTTTTCAACTCCACAGCTGACTGAGCGGACGCTGTGCTTTTTTGTACGTACACTTATAAGATTTTGTCTGAAATTATGTGTTATAAATTAGTAGATAAATATAATATATAATATAATATATAGTATAGAGGCAAGCTAACTTCGGCTCGACGAAGTTTATATACCCTTGGAGCTAAGGCTGACGGCAATAACGCCATGCCTAATTATACAAATTGTTCTTATTTTCAATAAAGAACTACTACTACTAAAAATAGAACTACTACTACCCTTGGAGCTTGATATATGCCTGACAGTTTGTATAGCAGCTATACAATATAGTGGTCCGATTTCGACAAATCTTGCTGAAATTATGTAACACCATTAAAAACTTATAATTACGAGCGTTGGGAGCGCCAACATTGAAAACAAAAAAGTTTTTCTTACTAAGACTTTTTTCAGACCTAACTTTTGTATGGCAGCTATACAATATAGTGGTCCGATTTCGACAAGCCTTGGTGAAATTATGTGAAATTATTGAAAACTTATAAATACGAGCGTTGAGAGCGATAGTAATGAAAACAAAAAAGTTTTTCTCACTAAAACTGGTTTTTCGACCGATCGTTCCTATGGCAGCTATATGCTATAGTCATCCGATCCGGCCGGTTCCGACAAATGTGCAGCGTATTTGTACTAGAGGTGGGCGCGGGCCTGTATTTTGAGGCCCGGGCCCGCACGAACACGAACTCTTTTTTGAGAGGCCCGGCCCGGCCCAACACGAAACTTTTTCACCAAGGCCCGGGCCCGGCCCGGCCCGGCACGAAACTTAATTTTGTCTAAATTTGAGCTTTTTAGCCTAGTGCGTTTTTCATTTAAAACATGGCCCGATGTTGAAAAAAGCCTTTCGCTCGTAGACGAACTGGCGGGAATAGCCAGAATGGTCCGAGCTAATTTGGGAAGGTATTTTAAGTCCCTTGCATTTTTCCAGAATTCTAAAATATGTGTGCCAGGAGCTATATAACTTAAGTCTAAAAATTCAGCAAACATTCCATTTTCGGAATTATTTGGGTTTATGTTATTAGTTATATCATCAACCCCTATAAATTCGGAGAGCATTGCTTTTACCGAAGCTAACACATTATCTCTTTTTTCCTCTGAGAGGAAATTCATCTCTCTATAAGGAGGGTTCAAGAAAAGCCCAACCAAATGAGCGATTGCCGGAAGAAACCTTTTTTCTAAATCGCTTAGGGTCATTGTTTTAAACTCAGTTATTATTTGGGAATCAAGTGTGCTAGCTCTGCAAAGTTTACATAATTTTTTTGACCACAATGCAAATATTTGCAAATATTGCAAAGTTTTATCAATTTCACAATAGGACGCCAATTTTGAATAAGTGGTGAGCAAACAAGTAAAATATGTATAAGCAAATCGATAGTAGTATCGATAAACAATTAAAATGCGATAAGTGGCGGTTCTAATTCGAGCATAAACAAAAATAGCGCGAACAAATCAAAATTGTTTTCGGGCCTATATCGGGCTTTTACGGGCCTATTTCGGGCTTTTACGGGCCGGGCCTTTTTGCTAAGGCCCGGGCCCGCACGAAGCCCGCACGAATCTTAATTTTAAGGCCCGGGCCCGCTCCGGTCCTGTGTAAGCCCGCGGGTCACGAAAAAAAGCCCGGCCCGCGCCCACCTCTAATTTGTACTAAAAGACTTCGTGCAATGTTTGGTTACGATAGCATTAAGACTGACGGAGGAGATAGCATAGAAACAGACGGACTGACGGATGGACAGACGGACGGACAGACGGACATGGCTATATCAACTCAGCTCGTCATGCTGATCAAGAATATATATACTTTATGTGGTCGGAGATGCTTCCTTCTCTGCGTTACAAACATCCGGACAATTTTAATATACCCTCTCCAAGGGTATAAAAATATTAATTTCGTAGTGAAAAAGGCACTTAAAATTAAGATACCTATCATAATAAATGAATCGATACTGAAGATAAACACATTTTTCTAAAGGCGCTTTTTTCCCCAATCAAAAAACTTGCTTTTCCGCGATATCTCGAAAACGGTCCCACAAAAAAATTGTGGAATGGATTTTTAGACTCAGCGGAGGAATAAACAGTAACCAGGGTTGCAAACCTCCTTAAAAGCGGGAGGGGCTCACTCCGGGGTTCGAACCCTTGAAACTTTTTGGACTCGGGTTCGCGGAGCGGTTTTAGAAGGTCGCTGAACCTAGGTTGAGGTTCAAACCCGCTTTTTGGATTATTTTGTTTTCGTTGACTCGAGAAAATGTATATTAATTGGAAAGCCTTTAACATTTCATACATATTTAAAAGTTCAGATTCTTGATAATTCGAATATAATATTAGAGCTCAGTAGTTAGTGACCTTTTTGATTGAAAATCATAGAACTTTTTAAGCAGGCTCTTAAGCAGGCATTTAAGTTTTGGATATTGTCCAAAACTTGTCTAAAACAAGACACGCACAACTCCACAAAGGAGGCTGGTTCACAGTATAACGCTATTTCATGAATACCAATTCAATCATCAGCTACACCTAAAATAGTTTCATTAAAAAACAACATCCCCGTTTGATTGCTTTGGGCAATTCAAACAATTGGCGCCTGTGTTTGTTATATGCGGGGAAAGAATTTCCCCCACTAGCAGCAGAAGGGCCGATACACGGGATACACACACACACTCAAAGGCCTTTGTGTTTTTGGCGTTTGATGCTGACAACGGATTTTGCTACAAGCCTGCCTTTGGGGTTCCCACGCGGTAATAGCAATTCTCTCATGAGGCAACCTCTGCCAACACACTAAGGGCAGGCAGAGACAGCTGATGATTGAATTGGTATTCATGAAATACCGTTATACTGTCAACCAGCCTCCTTTGTGGTGTTGTGCGTTTCTTGTTTTAGACAAGTTTTAGACAATATCCAAAACTTAAATGACCTAGAGCCTGCTTAAAAAGTTCAATGGTTTTTCTTAAACTTTAGTATGTCACATTTTTTGAAGATCTAGAAAACTTTTTATGATAATTGACTAATTATACCCTTGGAGAGGGTATATTAAAATTGTCCGGATGTTTGTAACGCAGAGAAGGAAGCATCTCCGACCACATAAAGTATATATATTCTTGATCAGCATGACGAGCTGAGTTGATATAGCCATGTCCGTCTGTCCGTCTGTCCGTCCGTCTGTTTCTATGCTATCTCCTCCGTCAGTTTTAAAGCTATCGTAACCAAACTTTGCACGAAGTCTTTTGGTACAAATACGCTGCACATTTGTCGGAACCGGCCGGATCGGATGACTATAGCATATAGCTGCCATAGGAACGATCGGTTGAAAAACTAGTTTTTGTGAGAAAAACTTTTTTGTTTTCAATGGTATCGCTCCCAACGCTCATATTTAAAAGTTTTTAATGATTTCACATAATTTCAATAAGCCTTGTTGAAATCGGACTACTATATAGTATAGCTGCCATACAAAAGTTATGTCTGAAAAATAGTCCGAGTGAGAAAAACTTTTTTGTTTTCAATGTTATCGCTCCCAACGCTCGTATTTATAAGTTTTCAATGATTTTACATAATTTCAACAAGATTTGTCGAAATTGGACCACTATATAGTATAGCTGCCATACAAACTGTCAGGCATATATCAAGCTCCAAGGGTATATAAACTTCGGTCGAGCCGAAGTTAGCTTCCCTCTATTTTTTTTTTCTGAATAGACAAGGCGATTTCTTTAAATTCATGCCATGTTTTGCGTCATAGCGTATTAAAAAAATTGTTATAGTTTTTGAACCGAACCCATTTTTTACTTTTTTCTAAGCCTCGGGCAGAGCAAATTCCAGTTCGTGTTCGGTTCGGACTTCCCAATCCCGGAGTCACCAGCTCCGGAGCGGAAACTGCTATCAAATGTTTGGGATCGGAAAACTCTTATTACTTTGTAAACTACTGTAATCTGACATCTTCGTTAAAAAAATATGTTTCTAAAACAAAAAAATTGCTAAGCCGTGTCGACATATTTCCGATGTGTGGGGAAAAAATTAAACAATATTTCCAGATCTTCTTAATTTCAACAAAAGTTGTCATTTCTTTTATTTTTCAAGGTAAAATGCAAAATTGGCTTTACAGTAGACTGGCCCATATATAATATTTATTTTGTTTTTATACCCTTGCAAAGGGTATTATAATTTTGCCCAGAAGTTTGCAACGCATAGAAATATTCATTTCCGACCCTATAAACTATATATATTCTTGATCAGGGCGACGAGCTGAGTCGATTGAGCTTTGTCCGTCCGTCTGTCTGTCCGTCTGTCTGTCCGTCTGTCCGTCTGTCTGTCCGTCTGTCCGTCTGTCTGTTTCTACGCAAACTAGTCTCTCAGTTTTAAAGCTATCGAGCTGAAACTTTGCACAGAGTCTTCTTTTTACTGCACACTGCTAATATGTCGGAACCGACCGGATCGGATGACTATATCTTATAGCTGCCATAGGAACTATCGGTTGAAAAGTGGGTTTTTGTGAGAAAATTTTTTTGTTTTTAATGTAAACGCCTTCCGCTTCGACAATTATTAGTTTTATACGCTTTTACACAGATTTGGAAGTTTTTGTCAAAATCGGATGACTATATCTTATAGCTGCCATAGGAACTATCGGTCGAAAAGTGGGTTTTTGTAAGAAAACTTTTTTGTTTTTAATGTAAACGCCTTCCGCTTCGACAATTATTAGTTTTATACGCTTTTACACAGATTTGGAAGTTTTTGTCAAAATCGGATGACTATATCTTATAGCTGCCATAGGAACTATCGGTCGAAAAGTGGGTTTTTGTAAGAAAACTTTTTTGTTTTTAATGTAAACGCCTTCCGCTTCGACAATTATTAGTTTTATACGCTTTTACACAGATTTGGAAGTTTTTGTCAAAATCGGATGACTATATCTTATAGCTGCCATAGGAACTATCGGTCGAAAAGTGGGTTTTTGTAAGAAAACTTTTTTGTTTTTAATGTAAACGCCTTCCGCTTCGACAATTATTAGTTTTATACGCTTTTACACAGATTTGGAAGTTTTGGTCGAGATCGGATGACTATATCTTATAGCTGCCATAGAAACTATCAGCCGAAAAGTGGCTTTTATCAGAAAAATAGTTTGTTTTAATGCTGACGTTCGTAAACTCTGTTGTATTAAAACATTTGCAAGGGTATTAAAACTTCGGCAAAGACGAAGTTAGCTTGGCCTTCTCGTTTTTTTTCTTTTTTTAAGTAACGGGCGGAAAAAGTTTCGTTTTAGTCTCAATAGATATATTCAGGGGTGTTCTAGAAATCTCTAGAGATTTTCGTATAAACGACTGCAATTCAAACTAAACTGCTTTTGACATCTAATCTAGTAGCCGGGCATTTTTGAGCCCCTTAACATATAAATTCAAACAGCTTTTATATGAAATGCTAACGTTTATACGAAAACCGCTAGAGATTTCTAGGACACACCCGATTAAACAGTTTGGCAGCGATCAGACATCATTTAGTGGACACGCGCTTGACCCCACATTAAAAAATTTGAAATAAATGGGAAATGATGGGGATGAATTCAGATTTTATCTCGAAATGTCTACATTTTTTAAGCGTTAATTCTTTAGAGGAATATTATAGCAACATTTTAAATATTAAAGTTGGATATTTTGAGCGTAAACTTGAAAAGACTCATATCAAAAGTTTTGATTCAAAACATATG
>JAEIGQ010000572.1:0-10147 GCA_018904275.1 Lordiphosa clarofinis
TTTGTCATTTCAAATCTAAATCTAAAATCGTGTAGCATTTCAATATCTAAACGTCAATGTTGAAAACCTAAACGTCCGTGTGGTAATCAGATTGCTGCATGAAAAATGTAGAAATATTAAGGGAAACAAGCTGATTTTCAAATGTTGTGTAGTCTTTGCTTTTGCACACGTAGCATTTAACTTTTCTACGTTTGCATTTACATTTTTAATTCCTACATGCCGCGTGTAACTTTTGCACACGTCCCGTGTGGCTTTCTGAATTCTACACACCGCGTGTGCAATTTAACAGGACGAAATACGTAGCGTTTAGGTTTGACGTTTCTAAACGCGCCGTGTAGCCAACTTTGTTTTCTCTGTGTAGGAACTATGCTCACGTAAACTCTGATTTATTAAAACATTTGCAAGGGTATAAGAACTTCGGCAAAGACGAATTTAGCTTGGCCTTCTCGTTTAGTTTTGTGCTGATACGAGTGGGGCAGTTTTTGTATGCTTGCCGATATGCTAAGTGAGCCAGTGCCATCAGATGTCGAGAAAGGCCAAATTCTGTCGCTGAAAGATAAGAATTGCTCATTTCGTGAAAATGTCAGAAAAGTTGGTCGGTCCGACAAAGTTGAACAAAATTTTTGGAAAAACCAAAATGAATATGGAAAAAAAACCTGAGGACCCTAGTGAGTGCTGCTGGAAATTAATTATAGACCGCTAATGAGTTTGCGCCCGATTGTGGCCTACAAGTGTCTCGCTGGACCGATGCACTGGCTTTAAAGAAATCTAAAAACATAGTGCGACACAAATTGAAGGTGGCAGCAATGTTAGTGGACCAACATAAGACTGACTGGACATGGGAAGAACTGTCCATTAGTGATTGAAAAAATCTCGTAGACAGTAAGCCAAATAGGATCTATGAGTTAATTAGTGCTAATATAGGTTACACTCATTATTAGGTTGAGACGGCTAGGGACAGTAAGACAAAAGACCAATATAATCTCTAAGATGCCGAACGGACATATATTGGTTTTGCACTATGCAGCTATTTTGTTTGGTGGCGGCGAAAATCGCGCTCTCTACGCTCACACAAAGATGAGAGCGTAAAAATCTAAAAATAGAATGCAGTTGCTTCTGTGGGTAATGCTTGAGAATAAGTGTGCACACTCAAAAGCCAGCACGAAAAAATCGTGTGCAAAAAAATTGTATGGCATTATTCATCTTCATATTCTAATGTCTTTAGTAAGACTGGGGGTTTCCTCCCGACTGACGACGTTAAGAATTTTAGTAGAGACGGACTTTCTGAAACGGATACTTCCGACAGATTGAGTAGAAACCCCAACCAGAATTAAAATGTTTTCTTTACTTTGGCGCAAACGACTCTTGGATCGTTTTGGTTGAACGTAAACACTCATTATTAAAGTGCATAAAAATATATAATTTAGTTAACGTTATCGAATACTTTATTTTATTTTGTGATGTGCGGCCATAATTATGCACCTTGTACAAAGCGAAAATAAAACATTAGGGTTAATTTTAGCATTGAGAGTGTTCATGTTTGTATCTATTTTTTCTCATTTTTAACGCTCTTTCAAACGGCAATCAAACAGCTTTTTTAGCACCAATGTTTCTATGGGTACACTGAGCATTGGGTCGGACATTTTATATATGGAAAAATGTAACGTCATACTGATACCCGCTTAAACGATGCATATTTGTGTATAAGATGCATAGCAAGAAAAAATTTTGAGAAAAAATAAGGTTTAGGGTCTGCGACTTGGACTTAAAGTTGATCACTCATACGTACTGTTGCCTATGCCTAAATTTTTAATTTTTTAGTAGTTGGCGTAGACTTGATTTGAAGTCATAACATTTGACAAAAATTTACCATGACCATTAAAAAAATAGTTTTTTATATGACCAACACAATATGTAAATAAAATCGTATATTTCGGCAAAATTTCTACTATATTGCGCTAGGCTATCAGGATATCTTTGAAGTCAGGTCCCACACTGAACTGAAGTGCTCCGCATCACGGTTGCAGCCGTTTCTGCAAATAGTCTATTTTTACTGTGCTGCTTATTAATAGACTTCTTCAGGATAGGCAAAAAATGCAGATCTAAATTCAAAATTAAAATCAAAAATTCTTTATTTATTATTGTTTTTTCATTTCATTTCCTTGAAAGTAACCACCCCCTACTGCATTACACTTTTGCCAACGTTTGTTACAATTTTGTTTGTGCTTGTAGGACAATTTTAAAATCATCCTGCAAAGTCTTCTTCTAGTATAGTCTTCAATTCCTTCTTCGTTTCGGGCTCTATCTCTTTTATCGACTTAAAACGGTGTCCACGGAGCCGTCTCTTGAGTTAGCGAATTGCCCATGCTAGCCCAAGTGAACACTTAAAAAGGTTTCCACTGTTATGTCTGCAGTATCTGACTAGAAGGACAGTGCGTTCATGCGGATATGGCCCTTGTTGAAACCCCGCTCGTGCACCATGCTGACTCCAACATGCGAGCCACACTAGTCGCACTTTATGCACCATTTAGTCCCATATAAAAGCGTGGATAAATGGCATCTCTTCGTTGGAAATGGGCTCGCTTTGTCAAAATAAGGTCTTAATTTACCGACCAAAAATACATTCGATTCCTGCTCCATTTTTATTTGTTGCTCGATTAAAATCAAATTTGACAACTTTTAAAATCAGGGACCGAAAATAACTGTTATGATATTAAATTTTAACCAAAACTAGAGCGTAAGTTAAAGTCGGCTCTAACCGACTTCGATATACCCGTTACTCATGAAAAAACATGTTTAACAGTGTTCCTGGGTTCCTTAGGGTGACCATTCGAAAAGTATGCAACATTTTTTTTAGCGGGGGGGCTTGTATCACTTTTTTGCTCATAACTTGAGAACCGTCCATCCGATCTTGATCATTTCTTCGGCAAATCGATTCATTTTACTAATTACTAACTATCTTTAGAAGGTACGAATCGTCTATCTTCAAAACTGTAGGAGATATAAAGTTTTTTTTAAATTGCGGGGGCGGGAGGGGGCGTGGCCAAAATTTGAAATAAACTTGATCTGCGTGCAGATAAAAGAAGCATTTGTCCCATACATGTCAATCCTCTATCTCTTACCAACTCTGAGATCTAGGTGTTCATACAGACAGACGGACAGACGGACGGACGGACAGACGGACAGACGGACAGACGGACATGGCTATATCGACACGGCTGTTGATGCTGATTAAGAATATATATACTTTATATGGTCGGAGATGATTCCTTCTGCCTGTTACATACATTTGCACGACTTTAGTATACCCTTTTTACTCTACGAGTAACGGGTATAAAAATCACGGTGAAGGGAGTGAGCTACAAATACGAAAAAGGTACCATTTTTCAAGTCTTTACAAGCACTATGAAATTAGGACATTAACTTTTATTCATAACTTTAAAAATAAAAACTTTTTTTAACTGTTATTTTATAATTTTTATATAAAAGTTTGTAAATAACAGTTATTTTTAACTTTTATTCAAAAAGTTGATTTTAAGTGTTATTTGTCAACGTTTATTTTAAAAGTCAAAAATAATGTTATTTTGCAACGTTTATTTTAAAAGTTGAAAAAAAACTTTGATTTGAAATATGTCATATTTTTTTTAGCTATCGGGACATAAAGTTGCATAGGCACTTACCTTAAGTCCTTCTACCACCATGCTAACTTTGGTTCAGATCGGACTACTGTAGCATATGTCTGTAGTTCAAATCTGCAAGAGTAATTCCGGCTTCGTATGATTACCGGTAAAAATAATCATTTTTATGATGCCACGTTACTTGTTCATACTCATGTGTAAAATTGTAATGGTTTTGGTGCCCAGTATTAATCTGCATTGTGTGGATCGTACGATTACACAAGTTTACAAAAAAAGGCCATTTTTTGCAACAGAGAACTTTGCAACCGTTCCTTATGTATTTTTGGCCGCTGAACTCAGATAAATTGTCCGTTTTCTTCCAGCACGTCAGGTTCACGAGATATTTGCATTAGAGAGGTATCCTCACATTTGTTGGTCGTGTGGCCACATTAAGTGTCCTATTCGAACCAACTTTGTTTTAATGTAAGCTGCATTGAATGACGTTAAAGAAAAACCAAACACAAAGTTTTGATTTTGCTGATAAGGTACCAATTTTTGGATTTGAACATTAAAAATGTGTTTTTTTTTTTAAAAATCGATTTTTTTCGCAAGTTTAAGAAATTCTCTAAATTTTTCTGCTAATATTAAAAATCTTAGAAAAAAATAGTTGGTAGTCCTTTGTTTCTTCTTATTTCAATTATTTTCAGTTTTTCGATTTCATTGCGATTTTAAAAGTTATTGTCCAAAAACCTTAAAAAATTTTGTAATATTTTTACATTTTTTTTTAACAATATTAAGCCTTAAAATGTCTAAAAATTTTCAAAAATCGATCTTAAATAATTTTTTAGTATCCATTCTTTGGTTTAAAAATAACTACCATGTTATTTTCAAGCTACAAGAAATTTTAGCGGTAAATGTTGTCAAAAAAAAAGTCGAAAATTTGTATAGTTTTTGGGCTATAACTTCTAAAAGCGCAATGATATTGGAAAACTGAAAATAATTGAAATAAGAAAAAACAAAGGACTACCAACTATTTTTTTCTAAGATTTTTAATATTAGCAGAAAAATTTAGAGAATTTCTTAAACTTGCGAAAAAAATCGATTTTTAAAAAAAAAAAAACACATTTTTAATGTTCAAATCCAAAAATTGGTACCTTATCAGCAAAATCAAAACTTCGTGTTTGGTTTTTCTTTAACGTCATTCAATGCAGCTTACATTAAAACAAAGTTGGTTCGAATAGGACACTTAATGTGGCCACACGACCAACAAATGTAAGAATACCTCTCTAATGCAAATATCTCGTGAACCTGACGTGCTGGAAGGAAAAGGACAATTTATCTGAGTTCAGGGGCCAAAAATACATAAGGAACGGTTGCAAAGTTCTCTGTTGCAAAAAATGGCCTTTTTTTTGTAAACTTGTGTTATTTTCGTAGCACCAGTAAATATATGAAATAATTAAATAATATTGGGAAGGAATACTTTTAGGGGCATCGAAGTTAGCTAACAAGTATTTTAAGAATTTCGGGGGACCCATACAAAGTTAAAGTGTGCAAAAGTGGAGTACGCGACTTTCTTCACAGCCCTGTGTAAGTTTTGTTTTTCTTTTGTAAGATTTTAAATTAAGAAAATAAAGGAAAATCAAGTATGAAATCGCTGAAGCCCGTCAGTAATATTACTCTGTACGTGCAGTAGCAGCTTAAACCAGCCCTGCTGCCTTGCTGCCGTAGCGCACATTCCTTGGCTCATAACTTGATTATGGTTTTGTCGATATTAAGGTTACTGTATAGTATAGTGAACAGCGATAAATACCATGGATGACCAATGAGCACATATCAAAGGAAGTATATAAGTATATCAGAAAGAGTCTGAATTGGCGTCACCCATAGTAAATGACGTTTGCAAATATTATTGAATAAGGCTTATGGACAACATCTGCCAGGCTCTTGCGCTAAATTACCCGCATAAATGGTAGAACTGAGACATTCTTCTTGCTTTATCTATGTTCTTCAGCACTGGTCATCCATGGTTCGGGGTTTTTCATTGTCAAAATAATGGATATGTAGTCATGTGTGGTCATATGAGGTGTTGAAAACCAGGGTCTTAAATATTTAGCGGTCTTATTACCATGGAGATCCCCCAGCTGCGAAATGCGCTTTTCCATTGATTTTGGCATGATTTTGCACATTAAATTGTGAGTAAAGTTTGATTGACATTATTATATTTCTTGATCCTCTTTGGTATTTTTCCGCTATTTAACGATTTTTAAGGCACGGAAAGTTTTTTGAAACATTCTTTATAATCTTCACTAACTTATTTACTATTGGTCATCCATGGTAATTATGGCGGTACATTATAGTTCCGCGAATTGATTGTCGTAGCAACCGCGGTCCAAGATGATCCCCAAATCTTTATATTGCCGCTTAAGCAAACCATTTTCTTTAAATTAATCAAAATTAAGAGGGCGAATTCTTAGGTACCTTTGAAGAACAATTTAACTCCTAAGATGACCCTTGATGTACTTATAATACTAGAACTTGAATACGATCTAGAAAATTCAACACTGAAGTAAGATTACTAATGAGCACCGAAACCATTACAATTTTACACATGAGTATAAACCATTATCGTGGCATCATAAAAATTGTTATATCAATCAAATGCTGCTGGTTTCTGTACTTAGTTGCAAGCGAAAATAGTGCACCTGATGATATCTTATTTTCTAATCGCAAATTAATAAAACATTCTGTATGCTCTGGTCCATTCTCTTCGCCCTTGATCATTCATGGTATTTTAAAGTGGTTCGGTAAGATGAAAATCATAGTAATGCAGTTATTTGTGGTATTTAAAAGCAGTTTCTTAAGGAATTTCCATCTTAATTGGCATTTAAGTTTGGTGTAATACTTCTTTTAATCTTCATTATGCCAGACGGACATGGCTCCGTCCGATCTGCGAAGGAATGATAAAAATCGACTAAACCATAATCAAGTTATGAGCCAAGGAATGTGCGCTACGGCAGCAAGGCAGCAGGGCTGGTTTAAGCTGCTACTGCACGTACAGAGTAATATTACTGACGGGCTTCAGCGATTTCATACTTGATTTTCCTTTATTTTCTTAATTTAAAATCTTACAAAAGAAAAACAAAACTTACACAGGGCTGTGAAGAAAGTCGCGTACTCCACTTTTGCACACTTTAACTTTGTATGGGTCCCCCGAAATTCTTAAAATACTTGTTAGCTAACTTCGATGCCCCTAAAAGTATTCCTTCCCAATATTATTTAATTATTTCATATATTTACTGGTGCTACGAAAATAATCGTACTATCCACACAATGCAGATTAATACTGGGCACCAAAACCATTACAATTTTACACATGAGTATGAACAAGTAACGTGGCATCATAAAAATGATTATTTTTACCGGTAATCATACGAAGCCGGAATTACTCTTGCAGATTTGAACTACAGACATATGCTACAGTAGTCCGATCTGAACCAAAGTTAGCATGGTGGTAGAAGGACTTAAGGTAAGTGCCTATGCAACTTTATGTCCCGATAGCTTGAATAACTTGGCCAATATTGCAAATCAACGTTTATTTTCAACTTTTAAAATAAACGTTGCAAAATAACAGTTATTTTTGACTTTTAAAATAAACGTTGACAAATAACACTTAAAATCAACTTTTTGAATAAAAGTTAAAAATAACTGTTATTTACAAACTTTTATTTAAAAATTATAAAATAACAGTTAAAAAAAGTTTTTATTTTTAAAGTTATGAAATAACTGTTAAGTCTCAATTTTTATTATAAAACTTATAACAGTTACGGTCCCTGTTTAAAATGATACGGAGAATTCGTCGACAGAATTTCGATTCGGTGACCGGGTCGTATACGTAATATTTGTGGAAACTTTGAAGGCTTTTCGCATAGGTTAAAACATGATACAAAAATTTTTCGGATTTTAATTTATTATGTACACCCTTAAAGTAATTGTATACTCGCTTCAGAGTCTATATGTGAAAGACAATATGAGGAAGGTAAAGATTATGGTTAGCGGCACTCTTTCCTTTGTGCCCATTAGCAAAATTGCGGCTGTTAGTAAAATGTTCATTGTGCATACATCTGATAAGTTTACTTTTATCGATATTTTTACTAGAGAAAACCCGAAATTAACCCATATGTTTGTTTCTGTTTCGGTACTGATAACCGGTTATGTTAATAAAGGTTATAGGGTTGCGGATATAAGAAAATGTTTGGATCGCTTATCAAAACTATTGTCTCATTAAATTTTTAGCAATTGTTAATCGTAGCAGGAAAGTAAGCTCTAATTTTTCAACAATCATAAATTAGCATTACTTGATATTAACAGTTGTTATACTAACATTCTGGTATGCAACATTAAAGATTAATATAACCGTAAACCAGAGCCCGGCACGTTCCTGTTTACTGTGCATTCATCAGCCCTCTGCGGCAGCGATGCGTCAGAGCTTATACTGCTCTCTTTTGCAACAACAATGAAGTGCTAAAAGAGCGCGCTCTCGCATGGCTCAACACACACAAGCAACGCCGAAGTGACTTTGTGTTTTGCCGGCTACTGTCGTAAACAATATTTTGAACACTCCTGGAAAAGGGGTTTATGTTAAAAAATTAGAAAATTTCCTATGTGGACCTGTCCCAGTGTTAATTAAGCAAAAGAGCGACTTGTTGCTCCTAACCTACTCTCACATATTGAAATATGGTGAAATCTTTTTTACTGAAAGGATCGATATAAAGGGTTTTTTTTTGACGTCTGTTTGGCGCTCTTGGTATTTCATGCCTCCTCTTGCTGCCAACTAAGATAGTTATCTGTCAGCGCTCAGCTTTGCTTTGCTTCAGCTCTCTGTTTTATATGTAAACGATGAGGGGACAACCGTCGTTTTTTCATTTACATTGTGTATTTGGCCTTCTTTTGTGTTTGCACTTGACCCGGATGATTAGTTGTCAGGCTGAGGGGTTGGAAATTGTGGCGATCTCATGTGGGCACGTGGCACAGTGGTTTCCACACCAAATAGAGTTAAGTAATATAATTTAAGTTCTCTTGAAAATGTCGTAAAAACTTAATAAATGAAATATTTTATTGCATGGTGAATCATGCACGGCTACTATAAAATCGGTGCTAAATTATTGAATAGAAATTGTTATACTTAATCAGCAGAAGTTAATGTTATTATTAAATTGTTAATAAGAACTGTATATTTAAACAACCTATTTTAATTAGACACAGTTTAACCATTCTTATTGAATTAAACAATTTTACTTTTTGATAGTTGACGAAAAGCGATTATCTTGAGATAAAGCCATACAAGTATCGAAATTGAAATTGTTTTGAGAAAAATCATTTGCTACGGTGGCACAGATGTCCCAGTGTTTTCCCCACAGCTCTTTTAATTGTCTTCTGCCCTCTTTATATAATTTACATCATTCTACATATTATTCCAGTTTATTGTTCAGACTTTATGGAGATATTTTTTTGCTGTTTTTACCTCTCCGAGAATAGTCTGACACTGACTGCCTTTTAGATTCTTTGTCAGGTGGTAAGCGAGAATTCTTGTTTTCTAGAAATCCATTACTATAGATGTGCGTTGTCTGCGCTCGGAATATCTATTGCTATAAAAAGATTCATTATACCCTTGCAAAGGGTATTATAATTTTGCCCAGAAGTTTGCAACGCATAGAAATATTCATTTCCGACCCTATAAACTATATATATTCTTGATCAGGGCGACGAGCTGAGTCGATTGAGCTTTGTCCGTCCGTCTGTCTGTCCGTCTGTCTGTCTGTTTCTACGCAAACTAGTCTCTCAGTTTTAAAGCTATCGAGCTGAAACTTTGCACAGAGTCTTCTTTTTACTGCACACTGATAATATGTCGGAACCGACCGGATCGGATGACTATATCTTATAGCTGCCATAGGAACTATCGGTTGAAAAGTGGGTTTTTGTGAGAAAACTTTTTTGTTTTTAATGTAAACGCCTTCCGCTTCAGCAATTATTAGTTTTATACGCTTTTACTCAGATTTGGAAGTTTTGGTCAAAATCGGATGACTATATCTTATAGCTGCCATAGGAACTATCGGTCGAAAATTGGGTTTTTGTGAGAAAACTTTTTTGTTTTTAATGTAAACGCCTTCCGCTTCAGCAATTATTAGTTTTATACGCTTTTACTCAGATTTGGAAGTTTTTGTCAAAATCGGATGACTATATCTTATAGCTGCCATAGGAACTATCGGTCGAAAATTGGGTTTTTGTGAGAAAACTTTTTTGTTTTTAATGTAAACGCCTTCCGCTTCGCCAATTATTAGTTGTATACGCTTTTACACAGATTTGGAAGTTTTTGTCAAAATCGGATGACTATATCTTATAGCTGCCATAGAAACTATCGGTCAAAAAGTGGGATTTATCAGAAAAATGGTTTGTTTTAATGCTGACGTTCGTAAACTCTGTGGTATTAAAACATTTGCAAGGGTATTTAAACTTCGGCAAAGACGAAGTTA